>NLAW01001721.1:0-66757 GCA_002370915.1 Metschnikowia lochheadii | reverse complement strand
ACCGATACTCCATATTTGAGAGAATTATTAGAGGCCAATGTCATAACAATTCCAACCTACCAGAGAGTGTATGCACATTCTCAACACACGAAACCCGTTATCTGCAGGAACGTGTATCAGTACGAACAGTTTTGGTGGGTGTAGTTTTTTTCTGGAATCTTAGACGATATACTTAGNAACAGTTTTGGTGGGTGTAGTTTTTTTCTGGAATCTTAGACGATATACTTAGATCAATATGCAGTATGTTTTAGATCTATAAATTGATATCATGAAAAAAAAAAAAAAAAACCCTTGTGTATTTACTTTGAATGGGTGGATGATTTAAAGGCCGGAATTAGTTCCATAGTGGCGGTAAACACCCGTACACCACGCTACCCCAGGTCAAAAAGGCCCCAACGCAAAGTCTCCCCCAATGATTTTTTTCGGAAACAATGTGAGGTATAAGGGGTTCAAGAGTGGGTTTGAAGTGGATTTGAAGGATATTTAGTTTGAAAAAAAGTGGCGAGGAGCTCTAGAATAGAGGTTTAGGAACCGAGGTTTAGGAACCGAGGGGACCAGAACCAGAGGGACCGGGACCGGGGGTACTTCCAACCACAATACAGCCACCGAAACATTTCCACTAAATTAATCACTAAAAACAATAAAACAATGATATTTGCCAACCAAAAAAACTATATCTTTCCTTTTATTTTTTTAGGGTTTTCATCTGGTGTACGGGTGTCCACCGTACCTTTATATATATATTTTTTTTTGCGGTGGGTGCAAATTCAAATTCATAATCCACAACCATGAAGCTGCTTCTTTTCGATACTGATCCCGAAACTGAAACCGAATATGAAAATTCCAGTTTAAAGTCTAAACTTGCCCATTCAAATGAGTCAAAAACAGAATCATCCAACTCACAGATTCATGGGTCCAAGAATAGTGACTCAAAGACCGAGTCTAGTGATTATGAGCCCGATTTAAATGACCCAAAATCAGAAATAATTGACTATGAATTCGAACCAAAAGACTACTTAACAAATCAGAGTGACTCTATACCAAAAACCACGTTTGAAAGCTGGAAATCCCACCATAAAGACCTCCAGGACTCGTTCCCTAGAACTTCTAGTACTTACCCATGGGTATTTCGAGCATTTCTTGCTCTGAACCTTACGCAATACCTTCTAATTTTCTTGGCCGTTCCCTTTAGTGATGTAGAAAACCGACCACCAGTATTCGTGCTCCTGTGTCTTTTGGGTCTGCTTTCATTTGTGCTCCTGGCCCTCATGTTACCTGCAGGACTCGTCAATGTCCCCACCAGTTTATCCCATACTTGTCTGGGGGCAACATTAGCTCTTAAAACTGCAGATGTGGTTGCCAATGTGTTTCTGGTGGTGGTTTGTCTTAATGTAGAAATCCCCATGGTAGAGTACCACATCGACCGGAAAACTCACCTTTTCGTGCCTCTAGATATCACCAAGTATATCCAGATCATGAGTATACTCTTATTGGCTTCTGCTGCGGTTTCTATGCTACTTGCTTTACTCATTTATCTCTTTAATTGCTTATCCATTAGGACACGCCGTGAAAATCACAAAGGCAGTGAAATTCATGAAGATCAAGGCCAGGTTTAGGTTTAGGTTTAGGTTTAGGTACGATGGTGTGGTGTACGGGTGCAAACTTCTTTGGGACCATTTAATTACTTTTAGGTTAGGAGTTCTAGAGTGAAAGTTATACCATTAGAGAGCTGAAAGTGAGGAGAATCCGATGACATATATATGGGTACTGTAAACGGAACTTTTGGTGGAGTCTTCTCAATCCTTGACAGTTACACCACTACATTGATCTATATATTCCCAGTTGTTAAGCAGTCGATCACAACAGTGCATACTATACTGTCTCCTTTATTACACTGAACTAATACAATGTCCACAATCCACTGATTTCCAGATTTCCTACTAATTGAGACTTCCCAGTGAGCCAGACTATGGGCCAGACTTTGAACCAGACTATGGGCCAGACTTTGAGCCAGATCTCTGCCAACACTATCTAATAATGTCCAATATTGTCTAATTTATTGATACTGATAGGTGAAATTTCAACTAAGGGCCAAATTGGGTCCACGGTCTATGTCTCCAAAGTTAACACATGGTCCACTCTAAGCTTAAATACCTACATCTTACGTGCGTCTGGATCTAAAGTGTAGAGTAGTAATACAACATAGTAGTATATGGTATTACCATAATGAGTCCTCATATAAAGGATTCAAAAAGTACTTCTCTGTATACTTTCGTTACATGGTAATGCAAGTTTTCTTTTTGGTAATGGTGTGAAAGCAAACCAAGCTTTAACAAACCAATCACATGGTCAAGTGGAACTGTCATTGGGAAGTTACTGACTCTTCAATAAGGTCGAGGTTAGGAATTGACCAGGTCATTGGGATTTATAACAAAGTAGCACTTTGAAATAAGTGTATTAGTATGGTAAAATGTATTCCAGGTATAGACGCTTTGTATAGTGTGAGATCTCACTGCAAGTCCAATGTGTAGTATCTAGTAAAAGTAGTTTTTCAGTATTGTATACTTAGAGCAATGTACATTTAGAGACCTCCCTAAATTCGTTTTCTGTGTCTAGAATTTTCATTATCAAATTCTAACTACCAATAGTATTTGTGGTTTCTTGTAGTATTTGATACCCATAGTTTGGATCGCTATGGGCAGGGGGCACTATGCAGGAGGTATTATGAAGCATGTATCGTCGGATCTAACAATGACCATACAATAGTGATAGAACCAACAGAAAGCATGCCAAATTGAAGTACACCATTGAAGACATGGGAGTTGAGACGTTCAAGAAGACCGTGGAAGAGTACTGGGGTGACAAGTTCGGGGGGAAAACTGTGCTCTTGTGATGTTCACACTGTATATCCCAGCCACTCCAATTTCACCAATACTTGAACCAACACTTCCCATACTTCCAACATTTTAACCAGGAGTTTAATTTTGACTCCGATATCAAAATTTCATCGATTTATACCTCGGTTCATATATGGATACCTTAAATCATTCGGTACCTAGAGCTTGACCCTTGATCACGTGGCCACGGCCTCCTCTGCCTTTATTATCATTGGTTAATCTTCATTCCCACTTTAGAGAGGCATTTTTTATGATAGCGATAGGGAGTTCTTTGGATGTGTTCCATAGAACCAAAGTATTATCGGACCCTGTTGTGGCAATAATATGATATAGGTCTGGAGAATAGGGAAGGCCGCCTGGTGGTTGCACAGGACCATCCGACTGTAGGATTTTGGGTCCGAATATGACTGAATTGCACAAAGTATCCATCTCCACAGTCACCATAGTATAAAGCACCAGGGTGGAATGTGTTAAACTCAGGTTATATATGGAATGGTGAGGATTTCTGTCAGTATCTTGGCTGGACACTCTAACTCCACTACCAACTACTTACATAGCCGGATTCCCTCCTTTTGAGGAGTCATCAACCAACTAAAATGAATTAGTACTTGAATGTTTCACAAGAATTTAACGTATATTACTTATAGTACTTATAGTAAATATAGTACGTATAGTACTTCTGGCAAGTATAATACTTATAGTACGTATAGTACGTATAGTACTTCTGACAAGTATAATACTTATAGTACGTATAATACTTATAATACTTATAGTACTTCTGGCAAGTATAATACTTATAGTACGTATAGCACTTATAATACTTATAGTACTTTTAGTACGTATAGTAAGTATGGTCTACATGCCCGATTCACACCTTTGGCAGTATAGCTGGGGTAGCAGGCCAGTGTAGCAAATCTCCAGTGTAGGTATATCTAGTTAGGTATAGCTAGACCAATTTGATCATTGTTACCTACAAGCTTAAGGTGGGACAGTTATGCATGGGTAGAGACACCAAGTACAGTATGTTAGACCACTGTATACGATGCCTATGGAAGTACGTATAATAAGTCCTCTATGTAAATGTGTCCTATGTAAACTTGGGTAGTATTTCTATTAGCAAGGATACCCATGCATTGATTCTTAGTACTATTCTTAGTACTACTTACTATGGACTTTATGGCAAGTGTTTATATCTACTCTTTATAACACTTGTAGAAATACTATGTCCATTGCGCTAGCACCTGTTATATTACTCTGACTACTATGACCACAATCTAGGGTAAGTAGTATGTAGTAAGTAGTATGTATGCTATAGTATGTATGCTATAGTATGTAGGCTATAATATGTCGGCTATAGTATATAGTATGTATGCTATAGTGTGTAGGCTATAGTTTGTAGTATGTATGCTATAGTAAGTAGTATGTAGGCTCTAGTATGTATGTTATAGTATGTAGGCTATAGTATGTAGTATGTTTGTATAATTCCAAGTACTCATAGCGGACGTAGTACATTTACCTTGTCTACTGAGTACTAAGGTATACATTTATATAGCTATAGTAGTAGAGTTATACTACTTCCATTCTCTAGTAGCCCAAAGAATACTGTTCCTACTCTTTCCTCTGTACTTCCCCAACTACTAATACCCAACTACTAATATTATGCCTACACTAGTCTTGAAACAAGACTACATTAGTGGTTAAAAGACTACACTAGTCCTAATATGACTAATATGTCCTCATTTATAATGTACTAGTATTTAGTAGCGTTTATAACTACTTAGGGTTAGTAAATGAAGTAGAGAGGCTTTGTAGTAGATTTCCGCTATAGAAATCCAAACACCTTCTAGTTCTTCTGGTTCTGGTTCTGGTTCTGGTTCTGTTGCTGCTGTTTGTGCTTCCGCTGGTGTCAGTTCTGCTTCTGCTTCTGCTTCCAATTCTATTGTTGTCAGCTCTACTCCCACTTCGGTTGTTGTCAACTCTAGTACTATCCTAATTATACTGACTCTAGAGCTATTCTGGCTCTACTACCTATTCTAAATATACTGACTCTACTACCTTGGTTACCATTACTGCTATGACTACTAGACTATGTCTACTATGACTAGAATTGTCAGACCCACCATAGGCAGGGATCTACCTATGGGGATATTATAAAAGCCTCTCTGCCTGAGGCAATGGCCACTGTTCTTTTAGTTTTCTACCCAGCCTTCTACTCAACCTTCTACCCAGCCTTCATTGTACGGAGTACTAGGATGAACTTCAGTGAGTACATCAATGATCTCTAAGGAGTTGTTCCGCAGAGATATCCACTCTTGAAAACACTAAAAAGGTAGCCCAGATTCCTTACTTGAGGAATCATCAACGAATAAAGATAACTTAGTACTTAACGTTATAACAAGATTCTAACAAGAATGACTACTATGACTACTACGACTACTACGACTAGTATGTCTAGTATGACTACTATGTCTAGTATGACTACTATGACTAGTATGACTACTATGACTACTACGACTACTACGACTAGTATGTCTAGTATGACTACTATATCTAGTATGACTACTACTACTACTAGAATATGACTACTACTACTAGAATATGACTACTACTACTAGAATATGACTACTACTACTAGAATATGACTGCTACCCTCTGACTACTACGACTACTGTATAGATTTAAATCTGCGTAGTATGTACTGGAATGCATAGAATCTAAGGTATATCATTCAAAGGTAAGGCTAGATTGGGTTCTGTTGTCTACAAGAAATCCTCTGTCGTTGTTGGTTTGATAGGGATCAGACCAGAGCACGGGGCTGAGTCTGTCAAGTTGATCAAAAAGTTTATTGTGGCCAAGAAACCCATGGCTTGGGGTATCATGAGTGATAAGCACCACCGTAAACAAACAAAGACTACCGTAAACAAACCGAAAAGTCTAAGAAGTGGGAGGAGTCCAAGAAGTTGGAGGAGTCCAAGAAGTTGGAGTCCAAGACTTAAGCCATCTCACCACGAATTATCACATTTGCAATTGGTGGCGAGTCGAGACTGTAGCATGATTTGATTCCTGATATAGTAGTGGTTGAACTAGTTCTGTAGTCTTGTACATATCTATATCTATGTCTATAGCTATATCTATATCTATATCTATATCTATGTCTATATCTATGTCTATATCTATGTCTATATCTATGTCTATATCTATGTCTATATCTATGTCTATATCTATGTCTATACAGATTCATGTCTGTCTGTATGTATGTATATGTTTAGAGACTCACCTAATATGATTACTACGGTACACCAATACGAAGCATCAGTGTAAGTGGTCTTAGAGTAGGTGTACTATCTAAAGGACCTTATCTATTATATTACTGTCACTACTATGACTACTGTCTAGGGTGTGTATAGTGAGTAGTAGTAGTAGTAGTAGTAGTAGTAGTAGTAGTATTCTACTGTATATTTATTGTATGCCTTTTACAGTAGATCTGTACCATGTATGCTTTATATATCTATACTGTACCAGGCTATTTCTGCCTATTACCAATACTTGTAATTGTCTATGCTATTCTGACATCTACTCTTGTAATAAAAATGACTAACTTGGGCTATAAATATCTAAGGGGAGCCATGAGACTAGTTGTCAGACTTGCTGTTGCACTTGTTGTACCTAAAGATAGGCCATCCAGAGCGTATCGGCAGCAGCCAAATTATGTGGGTTCACGGCTTGAGCTATCAACTCCAATACGCTCTGTGTGCTGACGGTGGAGCCTGCAGAACTGTGGGCCATGGAAAGAACTCTCTTGATGATAAGTTCCACATTGATCATCACAATCTCCCGTAACTTGCTGTCCTGGGGTACAGGTCTTGGTGGGTCCTGTTGCGTACACCACGAAACCACTTCGTCTCGTACAAAGATGGTCAAGTACTGATCCAAGTCGGACTTTGGTTCCGTCAAAGCACGTGCTATGGCCAACACGTTGATAGCGAGAATCCCTTCAATTCCAGCTTCTCCTATCAACTTCTGGATATTTGGCGTCAACCGGAACGGAACCATCTCCGCATTATAGAAAAGAGGAGCTGGACGGCCTCCATTGACTCCATCCAAAGATGCACTCTTGCTGGCAATCTTGCATGGAAGCATATCCGAAGTCCATACACTTCCCGAACCTCTATTGACATGAATCTTTTGTGGTTGACGAGTGTTCACGCACATCATGTATGTGGAGAAAATAAACGAGGCAAACTGCGCTGTAAATTGTTTTCTGAAGATCCAGAAATCTTCGAAATTGGAGTAGAGATCCACAAAGTAGTTCTTGAGCACTGTAGAAGGCACAAGCAACGTTTGAATGGCACTAAGGATCTCCACGCGAATGCTCATGATATCTGGTTTAGGCAACCGAGGATCAAAAGCTGCACGTAATTTCTCAATCGTATAAATAAATGGCTCGTCTCTATTCTTGCCGTTTTTGAAGCAGAAGTCCTCGTAGATCTTCTGCATGGAAATATCCCTCGAATCATCGTTGATAATCCGGATATGAGGTGATAATGGCACGGCAATCGGTAACGTGAACAGAATGTTGCGTCTCCGTGTCTCCACCTTCTTAGAAAGCGTATCGTCGAAAATCCGGAACAATTGGAAGAGACACTCTTCCCGACGACAATGACGGGCTGCAGGAAACTGCACAGCAAAACTGTGGAGACTTCCATCATGGCCCCGGATCTTAAGCCGTTTATAGCACGCGTTGGTGCCACGGGCCAAGTCGATCGTGGGTAAGAACCGCTCGATCTTGACAAAATGCGTGTTGTTGTCCTTGTTCAAGAGGTATTGGCCCGGCACTTCAATGTCCTCGAATTTCTGGTGGTGGAATTCACTCAAATGTGGACAAAGGTTCTCCAAGTTGACCTGAGTAAACCGGCGGTCCAATTTATCCTCAAGCCGGTCTCTCCACTTGCGAAGCTTGTTGATATAAGACTCGAGGTTTGGTTTACCAATGACCAAGTCTTTTTCGAACTCCGCCCGGATTTGTTTGGGGAGAACGGTCTCCGCAAACCTTGTAATGTTGACTTCAGTCACTGGAGGCAACTTGGCGTCTTCACGGGGGTTGCCGAGTCGGTTAAGGTACTGCACTCCATCGTTTAAAAGAGCCACTCCCAACCGATATGCATCTTCGTCGGCCGTACACTTGAACCTTTGATTAATCTGGTCCACGAGCGACTCCAACGAAAGAGCAAGAAGAGGGTATGCTGTTTTCAAAATACCCATGATCTCCTCCACATACTCCCAGGACCGACGCAAGGCTTCAGGAGTTTCCACCTTGGGTTCGGTCTTGGGTTCGGCCTTATCCTCTTCCATCTTATCACCATCATCCTTCTTTTCTCCATCTTTTTCTTCTTTAACATTAACATTTTCGTCTTTAACTTCTTTTTCATCCTTCTCTTTGTCTCTATCTTTCTCATCCTTCTCCTTTTCTTCCTTTTCCTTCTCCGATTTGGCCTTTTGTCTCGAGAGCTCCAAATACTGTCTTTGCTTGGCAGCGAAATCCTCCTTGGTGGTTCTCAATTGGAAGTGCAAGGCTTGTGGGTAGCTCTTGGCAATCCGGACAAGAATCTGCCGCACCAACTTAGCCTCCTTATAGGAAAGAGACGTCAAAAGCTGTGGAATGAATGTGATCCAGTACCAGACAGGCACTTCGCCCTTGAAGTTCTCAAAAGCCTGGGCCAAAGTTCCTGTGGAATCGTCCAAACTGATCAACCACAAGATACGGGCCAAGAGTTTTCTGGTCTTGCCGTTTTTGTAGAGTCCTGCAGCCTGCAAATAACAAGAAATGGCATTGTTGGCATAAACCAAATCGTTGGGGCTTTCCTTGAATCTTGTATCATTGAAAATACCCCATTCAGCCCAAGCTTTAGGTAAATTAAGGTCAATCTGCACTGAAGTAGCAAATGCCTTATTGGCCTCATCTTTCTGGTTCAATTTGCTTAAAAACATACCCTTCAAAGTGAAAAACTCGGCTTTTTGCTGTGTAGCAAAGTATACCAAGTTGGTATTCCTAATAACATCAAGACCAGTGTTGAGCTCACTATTGTTCAGGTAATGGCACTTGACCTGTTCCTTCAATTTTAAGAAGGCTTCCTGGATCTCAATATTTGGAAGCTGGTAGATCTTGGTCAACTGACTAATACACACTTCCGGCATATTGTGTTTCCTGCTAACATGGGCAAATCTGTTGATGACCCATGCTATTTCATGGAATCCTCTGTAAGCGTAGGAATTAGCGTTCCCATCCGAGTTGCTCTGCTGAAGGATGGGGATGAACGGCATATAGACCTTGTTAATCACCTGGAACGCATGCTGGCGCCACGTGACCAAGTCATTCCAAATATTGATATCATCCCATACATTGGGCAATCTCTCTCTCCATACTTGGAGCACACGCTTCAAATCCTGGGATTTCACGTCCAAATTCTGGGCATTGGTCGAAACAAGTGAGGAGTAGACCTGACTGGCTTCCATGAACTCCACGAATTGTTGGAAAGTATGAAGAAGTGGGATGTGTGCATTACCCAATTTGTGGGGCAATCCATGCCATTTCTTTAAGGATAATTGGATTCCTTCGTCACATAACCTTGAAAGTTCCTGGAGTGTTTCCTTCTCCTGGCCGAAACCTTGCAAACACAAGAAAGTCTCGAAGACCTGGCGTCTTGGGGTAGGAACATCCATGACACTTTTAACGGTCTGTTCCAAAGTCTCTCTATCGGCATTCCAATCAGCGACTCTCCAGCCACACTCCAAAAGAAGGTCGGAAAAGCCTTCGTGCTTAGCAAGTTCAGTGAGAACATCCCATTGCTGGAGTTTCTCTGCACACAAGATCCAGTGGTCTTCCCAGAGTGAATATTCCGATTGACTATAAGGAAGAGCCCCACTTCTAGCCTTAATTTGGGCCGTTTCATAGAGATGTTGAGCTTTATCCCAAAGTCCAATTTGTTCATAGGATAGAGCAGAAATCGTCTCGGAATACTTGGCCCGTCTTCTCCAGAGCCCATAGAACATATCGTCTTCCTTCAAAGTAGCATAGATCTTGCACAAAGCATCCTGCGTCACTTCCCGAACCTCGGCACTGCCATTTATGGAAGCCTCATCGATATTCTCAAGAATGTGCATTCCTTGGAACCACGCATCGAAGTTGCTGGCTAAACACTCCACTGCAAACGGTGGGAGTTGGAGCTCCTTACACCGAGAAACACCCTCCAAGAGTGACTGGATGATATTGGGCCGCATGTCCACTTGCTTAGTGTGGTAATCTTTGGAGAGTAACACCACCAAGAACCGTGTGAAGTCGAGGTGTTCTGCCTTGGGCAACGAGCTAAATGCAATGGGGAACACATGTGACCATACACGGTGGATGGTATCGTTGCTCTGGTAGAAGATATCCATAAGTGGCTCAAGGATAGAGCCTGCAGTGATGTTGCTGATGGAATGGAGGAACTGATTATGGGTCCTTAACAAAGTCTCAAGCTCCATATCCTCCTTTTCTCCGTCCATTTCCATATCCACATCCATATCCTGTTTTTCTCCATCTTTCAGATTGTCATTTTGACCATAAGGAAAAGCGGTCAAAGGAGCCAATTTATTCTCGTCAGCCACAAATGATACTTTCTCCTCAAGATCAAAGGAACCGAAAAGAATCTGTAAGGCTTGGTTTAGCCACGAGTAATCTGCCAAATATTCCCAGTTTTGCTCCCGAATCACATAATAAAGCCGCTTGGAGATATCCTTCTCCAAACTATTGCTTAGAAGCGACATGAGTTTCCGGCGAATGGGGACTTCGGTGGAGCGTGTACCCACCAAAAACGGCTGTTCCATCCGGACAGTCAATTCCGTGCAACTAAAGGTCTCGTCCTCAAAAATATCAATGATGATCTGGTAGAATTCCTTGGAGAGCGTGGGCTCACCTCTAATCTCGAACACCATCATTTTGGAGAGAATAGCTGCTTTTTCCTTGGTCGTGGGGAACAAATCTGTTCTAGAAAAGACCCATGACTTCAGAATCTTGATAATCTTCTCCAACGTCTCTTTATCCAAAGATCTCTCAATGAGCTGAGCAAGGAGAGATAAAAAGATCCGTCTCTGGTCACCTAAAGTGGAGATTCTCATGGCACACAAGTTCAAGACCTTCTCCAATAACTTGGTGGTGACCTTGGCCTCGTCTCCGGACGAAGAGGTCTCTTTTGAGGACTGCACACCCTGGTGGGTAATGGCAATGTGATCCGTGCACAACTTATTGAAGGTCCTCATGATCATGGGGATCAAAGAATCAAGTGTAGCCGGTTTATAATTGGCCAAAGTCCACGATAATGTGACTCCTGCAGCGAGAGAAGTAGTGTCGCTTAAATTCTCCGACACTGTGCTTGTAAGCAAGTGGATAAAAGAACGGACCTCCGAATCCTCCTCTTCTGCTGCTTCCTCTGGAGCCTTGGTATTAATAGCTTTCAAGATAATGCGTAAGACCCTTTGCAAAACCTCCTGGATATCGTGATTCTCAGATTTCACACATTTCTCCAAGAGTTTATGGAGGTACTCAAGGTTATTGATGATCCACTCGTCCTCCTTCCATTCTAAAACAACACCCAAGACCTCCAAGGCGTTCAAGCAGTAGCCAAGGAGATTAGGCGAGTTAAGGTCATTGGAAAGAAGGAATTTCTCGAAAAAGGTGATCTTGACCGAAACCTCGGGCCAGTGGGCAGGACTCAAGAGGTCATAGAGAATGCCCAAAGCTTTCTGGCCCAACTCACTCTCCGAAGCTCTTTGCGGAGAGATACACACGTACCTCACCAAGAAAGTGACACATGCTTCACGCTGGCCAAATGGAATGGCATAGTTTTCCGAGGTACCAAAATCGTAATCTGCAGTCTTATCAAGGACCACCGAATCCACCAATGTCTTATTATCGTCATCAGACATATCGTCATGTTCTGAAACAGCCACAGCACCAGCACTTTCCTGCGTCTTGCTCTTCTTCTTAAGTTCATTGGATTTAACCTCCCAACTCAAGATCAACTCAGCCAAATCAATAGCAAGCACCTGGTTTTCAATGGCAGTATTGGCCAAGATCGTCAACTTCCCCATGGCCGTAATGATATTGGAAACAAAGTGTTCCCTGGCCACGAAAAACAAGTCGGGGTGGTGATTGATGAACTGGTACACATTCAACACCTGGGTGATATTGAACCCATCTTCAGAAAGCACTCTTCTAGGCCATTTCAACCAACTATTGGGCGATTCTCCCTGCACCATTCTCAACGACATTACTGGAGCAATGATATCGAGGGCCTGGCGCACCAAATGGCGAGAATCGTTTTGGTGTGTTCTCAAAAGTGCCACGAAAACTTGGGTGGCGAGCTGCGGAGGAGTTTCAAATGCAGATATGAAGTAGGACGTAGTCACATATGCCACCTGCTTGGTGATATTGTCCTCAAGCTTGATGTAATTCCAGCTGAACTTGATGATTTCCTTCTTGTAATTGGCCAATTTGGGAGCAGACCACTTAAGCAAGATGGATGTGGTTTCAAGAAGCGCAAACCGGTAAGTATCGATCTTGCCACTGGTACGATCGGTGATGATATCATTTGTTGATTTCCAGATTTTCTCCGAAAACTTGTCCAACCATTCTGTCTTCTCGAAAAGCACATCTGCAGAGCCCGAATGGTCGATTTCCCGGAGGTAAATACAATCGAACAACTTCTTCAAAAAGAATGTCTTGGCCTTAAGATGCGTGCCTTCCTGTGCAATGAAATCCACACACTTGACCAAGTAATCCAACTTCTTATTGAGATCGGAACTCAACACAATATCCTGGAAGATGAAATCTTCAACTTCAGAGCTCAACTTGATGTTCAACTTGCTGAGGAAATTGACAATGAAGAAAATGAGCGAATTATCAGATTTTGTGGTCCTCATGAAATGAATCCCGATCGTCTGAAGCTTAGAAATCGCTTGTTCGGCCTGGAGATGGGCACTGGAGATAAGAGGCAATCTCTGGCGAATTTCAGACACAACCTCCACTAATTCCGTCAATGTTTGCAACAATGGAGACTGTTCCAGGAACCATTGGGGGTCGTGCTTGGCAATAGCATCAACCAAATCGATGGTATTGGCGAACTTGGTGATTTTCACCTCCTCCAGCGTCTCGGCCTTGATATCCTCAATAATGCCACTTATTTTGGTCTTAGACACTTCACGAATGCGAGGTCCATCTTCTGCACCGGCAAAATAAGCTAACATATTGCCCAATTTCCTGTTTTTGAAGTTGGTCATGTAATATTCCAAGCAGTTTTCAGCAAACCGGTTCAAAAACTTAAGTACTGGTAAACGGAACGGCGAGTTCTGGTGCCGGTCCAAATGGCCCTCCAAATACTGCAACGTATTGATGATTTCCTCCATGAATGTGAACGCTTTGGCCGGCAAAAGGTGGAAGATGTTCAAGATGGCCATAACAATTTGTACTGTATGGTTATTGTCCAAATCCTGGCCAGCTATCGAACGTAAAGTGTTGATTTGGGCCCAGGCCATCAAATGATCAAGCAATTTGCGTCCGATTTCCACCCTAAAGTATGAAATCAAAAGTTCCAAGAGTCTGGCAAGAGCCTCAAGCCCTGAAACTGTCAATTTCTTATGGTCAGACAAATTCATAAGCATGGGACGCAAACCATTTTGCAAGAGCTCTTTGGGGAGCTTAGCACTTTCGTCAAGACTGGACTTGAGCCCCAAATGGGCTGCGTTGATGATTTCCGTTGACTTGTTGCAGAGAGCCTTGAAAAACACCCCAAGAATCCGGATTCTGGCCTCAGAAAGAGTTCCCAAGGAGAAACCTGGCTTGTTCAAGGCAAGAGAAAGCAATTTGATACATACAACTCTCAATTCAATCAATTGCTTCGACGTGCGGTGCTCAAAAAGCCGGTGAACGTTTGCCAAAGATTCATCTTCTGCATCCACAAGGGCCAAGGCCTCGAGGAGAAGTCTATTGAGTTCCTCGTTGAACGTCAAAAACGTATCCTCCAAGCCCAAACAATAAGTGATGGCATCGATGTTTCCAATTTGCATTGGGAAAGGCAACGCTCTCAAAGGCTTTCCGAAAATGGGAGTCAAAAGCAAGTGCTTGGAAGGACCAATGATTGTGGCCACAGAAACCCCCGTGGTATCGGATAACACCTTTAAGGATTCCTGGGATACCTCTCTCACTATAGGCACTGCACTGGCGAGATCATAGACCAAAGCACCCACTAATGTCTGGAACGGTTTCTCCAAAATGACCTCTTTGGTCACATCAGCATTGCAATCCTTCAAAATTTGTAGAACGAGTTTCTGGGCCAAGTCTCTCACCTCATGAGGAGCAGTTTCGGGCGTATCTCTTAAAATGAAGAAAATAGACCTCACTAGCTCAAATTGACGCTTGAAAAACCAACTAGAAGGAATATCTAAATCAGAGAACATGGTCCGTAAACCTAATACTCCCCCGAGCTTCGTATGGTAGAACTCGTTGTAGCAGTTATGGGTGAATTTGTAGAACATGGTTCTGAAAAGAGGGAAGAACAATGCATCTTCCTCTGAGCCAAAAAGCACCACCGACGTTTTATAGATCCGTTTGACCGTCTCGATACCCTTTTTCCGGACTGATTTATCCCAGAAACTAAGTGCGTAGCTCAAAGCATTGAAAAACACCCCCTCGCAAATGTATGCGTGGCCCTCCTGATCCTTGACGGAAAAAGGCCGGTCTTTCTTGATTTTCTGGATACTCGACGAGCCCAAATGAATCAAGGTGAAGTGGGTGGTGATGTTATCAATGAGCAGACTGGCATCATCGTATAATTCCGGCACAGAGAGCGAGAAGAAGAGGATCTCCAATAACCGAGAAAAGAGCTTTTGCTGGTGGCTCAATTTGCTGCTATCCTTGATATCCGAGCTTTCCAATTCCGGAAACGTTTCAGAGTCGCCGCTTTTCTTGAGGAACTGCACCTGGCTCCGGATGTATCCTGCATAGTCCTCTGGAATCGGGTTTGTATCGATGAAAAGCTTCAAGATGCTGGATAAGTAGTTGTAGGCACTGATGCGGTAGTGCACTTTCAAGCGGGGGTCTTCGATAAGCTGGATGGCGGACTCCACTCCTGGTGTAATGGACATGGGGATCTGGCCATCGAAACCATGAATGGTGAAGAGAGCATTAATTTCCTGATCAAGCTCAGACTTCGACTTCAACGTATCGCATGGTTTCAAGTGTTTATGGTTTCTTCCGCCCAATTTACCCAAAATCCGGATTGCCGTATGTGAGTGTTGGTGATGGTAAGGTACAGGCTCCAAGTGTTTCCACAACGCAGCCATGATCTCATCAATCACCGGAGCAATCATCGGATCAAAATATTCCGCCGTCAAGTTATCCACACAGAGCTCAAATGTCCTCAAACCCTGAGTGACCAATTCCTGCGATCCATTCAAGGCGAACACCAAAGGAGTAGTCAAGTAGTTAAGGTGAGGTACCAAAACAGAAAGTCTTACAGGGACTGTAAGGCACAACTCCACGTAAATGTCGCGTTCGTAAGGTCTTTTTGAGTTGGCAATCAACTTATTCAAGCTCTCCAAAAGCACAGGCAAGATATGGAGGATTTCCTTGTACAAGCTTTCAAAACGGCCTCCTGAGATACTCCGGAACAACGTTCTTACTAGGTAAGAATAGAGAATGGGCTCTTCGGCCTTTGTAGCGAGTCTCAAAGATTCCAAAATAAGAAAGTTCAAATGAGGGAGGAGAATCTTCTCGTTTGCGGCAGGGAAAAGATTAACTGACATGAAACAAAGCTTAAACAAGCGGATGAGAATGTTTGACTTGACCAAATCCACCTTATCGAGCTGGTCGAGATTTGACCTCAAAAACGAGATCAAAATGCCGGAGAAATTGGAACTGGTGATTTCACTGGCGAGGAAAAACTGCGGCAAGTGAAGTAAAGCCGCATTATCTAGCATGGATTCAAACATAAACGGTAATTCGTCGGTGACGATTTCGTTAAAAGATGCAGGATCGATGTGGATGAAGATCGTAGCAAAAATCTCCATCAAGTCTTTTTCCTCTTTTGAAGAAGTGATAGGGAGGTTAGGGCCTCCGGTGGAGAAATCGAAACTCTTGGGCTGCACCGTTTTCTTTGGTTTGGTCACGGAGAAAAACTTGAGGCAGCTGATTCCTCCTCTAAAGAAGCTCTTGAGGATCTTGATCTCCTCGAGCGAAGTTAACTTGGCCAGATCGTTCCATTTATCGTAATTGACCCGTTGTCCTGTATAGTTGGGGTCCTGTTGAACGGGTTGTGGAGGTACAGGAGGGTTGCAGTTCTTCAAGCCGAAAATCACCGACTTTAAGAACGTCATCAACGTCCGGAAAAGGTACCTTGCGTCCTTCAAGAGGTCCGTGTTGCTGGAGGTCACCGAAACTGAAATGGGCGAGAGTTCCTCGATGCTAAAAATATCTTCCTGGGAAAGTTCATCCAGAGGAGCTGACTCCACTATATCCATATCGTCCAGCTCCCGTTCTTCTTCTTCATTGCCGCCGCCATTTTTGGTATCAGTGACCTCACTCAACTTGCTGAGTTGATGGTCGTCAGTCTTAGAGCTGTAGCGAGCCGTGGCCCGTTTGATCTCCTTATCCTTGGACTGCTTGGTCTCCTCAAACACCTTGTGCTTCTTGAGGATGTAATGGAATTTGCGGTTGAGGCTGTGGAACCGTTTGGCATACAGATCGATGATCATCATGAAGAGGTGGCGACCTTCGAGCTTATTGGGTAATTTCATGATGCGTTCCACCAAATTGAGAAGTAACTTGGCACTCATAATCTGTACCGTCAAAGCTAGCGAGTCATCTTTAAGCAAACCACAGTAGATTTGCACCGTGGACCAGATCTGCATGGGCGTTAACTCGTTACGGACGTTATGGATGAAATCGGCCACTGTAGAGTATGCCAAGGGCCGTAAAGTCTCAAAGGATGTAAGACCATGGCCAATGAGGATCTTTTCATCGAAAAGCAACTCGATTTTCGGGATGAAATGGGTCCGGAACGGCGTGCTAAGAATATGTCTTGTAGCATGCAAGAGTTCCTTCCTAGCAATAGAAAGCTCCGCAGGACAATCCTGTAATAACCTTAGAATGACATCAGGCACGATTTTCATCTCTTCAGCAGTCAAATATTGAGTGGCATAGTTCCGGATGAACACATAAGCCAAAAAAGAAGCCGCCTTGACTTGTCCCAAAATGAAGTCCAGATAAGCCTGGCGATTGTGGATGTTAGGGGAGATAGCTACCACGGAATCCGCATGCTGGAGCTGCTCCTGGCGAAACTCCCGCTGTTGTTTAATCTGAAGGTTGAGAATGTGGAGGATTTTGGGCAAAAAACTCGGAAGTGATGTCTGAACCAATGTCTTATAGGACGAATAAAGAGACACCATGGTGATGGGACATTCAGCAAGCACTTTAAAAGATTTCATGGCCGGACATAACACGGCAGCAGGTTCTTCATTTCCATCTGCATCCATTTCCGGATGTTGTTGTTTTGGAGAGAGCCCTCCATTTTCCCGTTCAAACACATCCTCCACGGCCTGGTCCATATTATCATATACACGGTTCATTATATCGATAAAAGGAGCGGTTTTTTCCGCCAAAATCGCCTTATACGCCTTGTGTAAGCTGGTAATGATCTTCATACACAAAACGCCATTATCTTCGTTTTCCGTCTGTAAAATCCGGGTCAAACAAGCCAAAATATCCTCTGCATAGGGCTCAAAAGTATCGGTCATGATCAGCCGATGAATGATTTCAAGCACAGAGTTACGGACTTTATTCTCCGGCGAATTACTCGTAAACAGAATGGGCACCGTATCCAATTTGGAAAGAAACTCTGGCACTAGCGTCTTAAGAAAGTACGCGTACTCAGTGGCTCCATTGAAGGCCTCAATCATATCCAAAAGTTCTGAGAAAATAGATTGTGTCTCCTTGTAATCGGCATCGGCCGCCTGTAAGCGGCGAACGAAGGCGTCGATCTGGGCCATGTAATCCATGTTGTTGGAGAAATTTTTGATGGAGAAATTATTGATGGAGGAAAGTGGGAAGACGGTGAGTAGAATAATCGCGTATATGCTGCTGGTCACGTGCATGTCGCGTGCATGTCACGTGTGGGTCATGTGATACCCTTCCATAAACTCCATCTTCAATACTCCCTCCCACAGATCCACTCTCACAGATCCACTCCCATTTCCGTATTTCAAAATATTTAGTTGTAATTCTGATTAATGGAGTTAGCCTGAGTGAGTGATTTTTGATGGGTTCATTTGACTTGTCTTTGTGAAACTGTTCAATGCAAGGCTATATAAGTATAGTTCATCGCAGTATGGTTCATCGCAGTATGGTTCATCGCAGTAAATGTCCTGGGGAATTGTTGGATTTATAAAGCAAGAGAAAAACTCAATTCCAGTGGATAGTAGTGTTGTGTTGTTGATAGTAGTGTTGTTGATAGTAGTGTTGTTGATAGTAGTGTTGTTGATAGTAGTGTTGTTGGTATATAGTCACGCACAGGTGTGGGGCAAATCATTTCCAAAAAAGGGCTCAGTCCCTTTGATGTCAGATTCCGGGGTAAAGTTGATGAGAAGTCTTAAATTTGGAGGATTGTTGAGAGAAAAGGGTTTTGTGTCTTGTACTTGGTTACCATGGAGGTACAGCTCGTCGCCCACATTTCTCACACTGTTTGATCCATGTTGCCGGCATAATTGGGTTGGGTAGTAGGAGACCAACATAGAGTGAGTAAGGCAAATGATCACTACTGGATTGTGGTGTATTAGAGTGAGGAATTTTTTGGGATAGTAAGAATGGATAAAATGATAGAGGGGATAGAGGGGATAGTGGAGATAGTATGAATGGTGTTATGTTCTTTCAATATAGCCTACTGAGTACTGACTACTACTACACTACTGAGTACGGACTACTATTACACTACTGAGTACTATCACTACTGCCTACTAATACTATACACTATACTAATTGTTATTTTCTTTTAATACATTTATGCCTGAACTCTTATATTCGTTGATGGTTCCTCAAAGAGAGGAATCGGAGTGGCTTATATACCTTTGAGAGAAACATGGAACCGAAAAACTCTCCACCAGAACAATGGTAAGGATTGTTCTGGAATATTCGAAAGAGGTCATCTATGAACGAAGTGCTCTGATGGCCAAACGCCGTATCACCACTGTAACAATCGGACTGAGAGGCTTCATAATACCTTCATAGTCAGGGCCCTGCCTATGGTGGATCTAACAAAAGGTATACTGAGAGATAGTGAGAGTGCATTGATATACAATAGAGTGACGGAGAGATAGTAGAGTGGACCAAAGTAGAGTGGAATATATAAAGAGTGTACTGACAGATATAAGGAGTAGACTGGGAGATAGTAGAGTGGTACAGTGTTTTTCAAAATGATTCAAACCAGCCTCCAGATTTAAGAATTCAGAATGTTGAATTCTAATCAAAGTTGGTGTGAAACATTAGGCCATTTGGTTTGAAAGACTTTGTAAAGAGATACGAAACCTTTTTAATTATTGGTTTGTTTATTTTTGCTAGTTCTGGCTTCCAAGCATTTTGCCCCCTTGGTTTGAATAGTTTTGAAAAACACTGTATACTCATAATTGATAGATGGTAAGAGTGCACTCAAATATAGTAGAGTGGACTATATAAAGAGTGCACTGACATATATAAAGAGTGCACTGATATATATAAAGAGTGCACTGAGAAATAAAAGAGTGCATTGAGAAATAAAAGAGTGCACTGAGATATAGTAGAGTATGGTAAAGTGTAGTCGTTCGGTATGGTAGACTAGTACAGTAGTGACTAGTACAGTAGTGACTAGTACAGTAGTGACTAGTACAGTAGTGAGTAGTAGTGACTAGTACAGTAGTGAGTAGTAGTGACTAGTACAGTAGTGAGTGGTACAGTAGTGAGTAGTCCAGTGTTTTTGAAGAGTATTCAAATTTGGTCGCCCGTATCATGGCCCTCGTGCCCCCTTGGACGCGTATTTACCGTATGCAAAGAAATACCCCCATGCCTTTGTTTCTTGTGGTGTGGAAAAGGGAAATTTGAGGGAGTTGGGCTTGGCCCGAGTGAAGGATTTCGGAACCACATCCAGAGATGTAGAGATGTGCGTACCAGAGAGGTTGGAATCCATGAAGTCCACCACAAGGATTCACCTGACCAGCTGAAGTTAATCCGAAGAGACTAATATATGCAAAAGGAGGCTGTGAGACGTTCTTATCATACGAAGACCCAAAGCAAGATATTCTCATTTTAGTATTGGCTTGTTGAGGCTAAGGAACGTCTCCAAGAAGTACAACTTCTGCAAGGAAATCACCTCGCAGGCAACGTCCATTGGCGATAGAACCGCATGTGTGAACTACATGTGTGAACTACATATGTATGGGTGAGTGGTGCCCCCTTACACTCGAGAGACCCCAGGAAGTTCCAGCCCCAGGGTTTTGGAACATTGGTTATGGAGGAGGTCGAGAGAATAGAGAGGAATATCAAGCGGACTATCAAGCGAACTATCAAGCGAACTATCAAAATTAAACAAATAAATAAACATAACCCCAAACAAGGTAACCAGTTCACTTTATACTTCCAGACTCCCAAATGCAGTACATATGAAAGCAATCCAAAAGTGTTAGATCCACCATGGACAGGGCCCTGCCTATGAAGGTATTATGAAGCCTCACAGTCCGATTGTTACAATGACAAACAATGGTGATACGGTGTTCAGCCATCAGAGCATACTTCGTGCATAGATGGACCCCCTTTCGAATATTCCAGAATAATCCTTACCATTACTACGCAAGAGAGGTTTTTCGGTTCCATGTTTCTCTCAAAGTTATATAAGCCACTCCGGTTTCTCTCTTTGAGGAACCATCAACGAATATAAGAGTTCAGGCATAAATAAATTAAAAGAAAATAACAATTAGTATAGTGTATAGTATTAGTAGGCAGTAGTGATAGTACTCAGTAGTGTAATAGTAGTCCGTACTCAGTAGTGTAGTAGTAGTCAGTACTCAGTAGTGTAGTAGTAGTCAGTACTCAGTAGTGTAGTAGTAGTAGTAGTCAGTACTCAGTAGTGATAGCACTCAGTAGTGTAGTAGTAGTGTAGTAGTAGTAGTAGTAGTCAGTACTCAGCAGTAGGCAGTAGTAGTCAGTACTCAGTAGTGTAGTAGTGTAGTAGTGTAGTAGTGTAGTAGTGTAGTAGTGTAGTAGTGTAGTAGTGTAGTAGTGTAGTAGTGTAGTAGTGTAGTAGTGTAGTAGTGTAGTAGTAGTAGTAGCAAAATGAATATACATGTATCATCCTTACATAAGTTATTTAATTAAACCACCATCGTTAAAGCGAATCCTATAAGGCATGTAGAATAATGTTGGACATAATGAAGGCTTCTGCCATGTAAGGTTTCTCAGGACTACAAGTACTCAAGTAATAGCTTTTGGAAAACCACATCTAATGTAAATATGAGTGCTCCTATTTACCTGTATTAAATAATCAGACCTTTGTTATGCTCTATTGTACATTTATTGCCTAATCGAAACTATCTTGGTTGATGATTTCTGAGGAAGAGAAACCTGCCGCCATTAAGTAGTCTGCCGGAAGGTAGACGAAGGGACGTAGTAACAATAGACCGAAAAGGGGAATAGTAACAGTGAACTCCGATTAACTGGGCATGTAAGTTTGTTCCCTGTATATGTAGAGATCAGCCCAGCCCATATGGACTCTAACCACCTTTAGTAAATCTTCTTATACTATATCACTCTATCATACATTTTATATACCACATACATTTTATATACCACATACATTTTATATACCACATACATATTATATACCACGTTAATTTTACTCCTATTCAGTTACTACCTTCTTTTATCATTTCATTACTTTCACTTACTCAATTTTAGATTCTTTTTGTTGTTACGTCAGGTCCTCTTGCTATTATCTTTGTTGGTTGATGAATCCTCAGAAAGAGGAGGCTGCCCAGTCGATGGGTGTTGCCTAGGTTCAAAGGGGTAAACCTCTCCACATTCCATCCTGGTCCTCAGGAGTTTACCACATTCATACTGGGATCTCGTACAATGATGGTAGAGAAGTGGCACAATGGAATGGTCATTGTTAAGATCATACAGTGTAGGCTTACAATACTGAAATACGTAGAACACTACCCTACCTAAGGTGGATCTAACTGTCACCGAGTACAGTGTTTTTCAAAAACATTCAAACCAGCCTCTAGATTTAAGAAGTCACAATATTGAATTCCAATGAAAGTTGGTGGTTGAAATATCATGTCATTTGGTTTTGAAAGACTGTGTGTGAAGGGGGTACGAACCTTTTTGAATTAGTATTAGGTTTATTTTTGCTAGTTCTGGTTCTAAACGTTTTTCCCCCATTGGTTTGAATAGATTTGAAAATTACTGTACTTAGCATGCACGGAGGTGAGGTATTTCGTGGATACCAGTACGGCATGGAACCCAGGATAATGCCAAGACGGAACCACGGGAGGCTGGAACCACGTTTGAAACCAATACTTATGAGTCCAATGGACAGGAGTCCAATTTCGAATCCACAGATGTGTTTGAGTCTGCTGAAGCTTTCACCCCGTCTTAAGACTTTGGTCTTGTAAGGTCCAACTCAGCTATCCTATTAGGTCCACCATAGGCAGGGCCCTGCCTATGAAGGTATTATGAAGCCTCTCAGTCCGATTGTTACAGTGGTGATACGGCATTTGGCCATCAGAGCACTTCGTGTATAGATGGTCTCTTTCGAACATTCCCGAACAATAGGAAGTATTGTTCTGATGGAGAGTTTTTCGGTGCCAAGTTTCTCTCAAAGGTATATAAGCCACCCCGGTTCCTCTCTTTGAGGAACCATCAGCGAATATAAGAGTTTAGGCATAAATGTATTAAAGAACATAACATATCCCTGTATAATAATATATACTAAAACATATGTTGAGACTAACACTCAAGAATATTTTGATATTGACCAATCTTGAAATTTAAATTCATTTTGTTTAGATATATCTTTTTATGAAAAGTACATCATTTTCTGAAAAGTACTTCATTTTCTGAAAAGTACTTCTTTTTCTGAAAAGTACTTCTTTTTCGGAAAAGTACATCATTTTATGGATATAGGATTTTTTGATTCTATAGTATTAGTTCGCGAAATTGGCCTCTCCTTTCTCTAGAAGGCTTATATACATTTTTCGCAGCAATTCACCAAAAAGTGCGAATGTGAGCACACCTTTTTTTTCCTACTACAGTCTTTTTGAATACTATTCAAACCAGCGCAGCAATATGTTTCAAACCAGACTATCAAACAAACCAGACTATCAAAAATAAGCAGACTAATAATTGAAAAAAGTCTCGTACTTACGACTTAGAAAATCGTTAAGGATCAAGGATTTGAAATAAACTGTTAATGTCAAATCTATATTAAGTATTTTAAAAACAGTAATTTCTCGAACTATTGGGTTGTTTTTATTTTGCTAGTGTGGTTTGAATATTTTTCCCAGCTGATTTGAATACTTTTGAAAAACACTGTATAGAGTACTGTTGAGAATTTGCGGAAACTCTCTGGTAACTTGGAATTGTTATGGCGTTGGCCTCCAATAATTCTCTCAAGTATGGTGATTCAGGGTTCATCTTAGATCACTTATATTCTTCTCTAAACTAGATATCAGTGAACTGTTCTCACAATTGATATTGATACCGCTCAAACTAGAGATGGATCCTCTTTCTATATGTATAGTTAGGCCCGGGAACTCCTAAACCGATCTCTCTCCTTCATCCATCTCTCTCACTTACATTGTCTTCTCGAAGACAATGTCCAGAGCTAGGGGAGAGGTAGGCGAGAGCTAGACGAGAGCCCAACGAGGCTTGGCTCTAGCTTTTGTCTTCCTTCAACAATACCCAACATTGTTTCATCTGGATGCCTTTACATGAACACGCACCTCATTCTTATCAGGCATATATCACATTTCCCTCAAGTTCAACAAGTACTACTCTATTCACAGTCAATAGACGCTGAGCATACCATATATGTATATCTGTTATATCATATCCACCTACATCTGTGGTATATATAATAGACTTGTATTATCTACCTATCTACTCTATACCTACTCCCAACTCTATACCTACTTCCCACTCTCTACCACTCTCTACCACTCTCTACCATGTACTACTACGTACTACTACGTACTACTACGTACTACCATGACTGGTAGATGGCTATAGAAGACTCATATAATAGCTATTGCTAAAACTAGATGGCAAGGCTTGATAACACCTCACTAACCACCTCCGGTGGATCTGATATCCAGATAATAATATATTTGATGCAACAATAATAGTTAAAGTAAGTCAATTTGACCATACTCATTCTGTAAGACCCACCATAGGTATGGATCTACATATGGAGATATCGTGAAACCTCTCTGCCTGATACAAAGGCATTTGTTACTCGGCGTTTTAGTCATCCTTCTTCTAGTCATCCTTCTAGTCATCCTTCTAGTCATCCCTCTAGTCAGGGTCTTAATTAGCATTCTAGTCAGCCTTTGGTCAGCCTATAGTCAACCTTCATTGTACAGAGTAGTACGATGACCTGAGCTGAGTACATCAATCATCGCTAACATTCTTAGGTTGATAATTAGTTATACAAATAGCTAACAATTCCCACCATTCACACCACACCAACACACCCACATACAAAGGAAGCCATCCGGAGTAGTTTGGCAGTAGGTCTTATGAACCACTGAGAGTCCCAGAAAATATTCAAGAACCAAGTAGTAGAGTTCAGGCGTTCTGGTGCCAACATGAGCGCTAAGCTGAACCGGCATTATTTTCTTATAATCTGTTAAGCTCATAACCTGTAGATCCTTTAACGCCAGTTCGGCAACTATAGTTGTGTCTCAGTGTCTTATAGTATGAAGCATCTTCTGGATGTTACACCCTGGTTAATTAAAGGACCTCCTGGGACCGCAACTATCGTTGCCGAACTGGCGTTAAAGTATCTACATTTGAAAATTCAAAACGGCTTTAGGTGTCTGATTAAGCAAGAGAACGGCCAAGCGAATAGCCTCAGGCCAGAAAAAGATTGGCACTGAGCCCAGAACAAGAAGTGTTCTGGTTTTGTCCTGAATGGTCCGATTCAGTCTTTCAGCAATACCTCTTTTACATCTGAAGATTATTTAGAACTATGTATTCTGGAGAATGCTAGGTAGTGAACCGGTACTGAACCATAATTAGCCTGATCACTGTAGCATGGTATAGTTCTCTAATACACCCAATTCCAAAAAGTAATTCAGAAATGGTAATTCCCAAAAGTAATTCAGAAATAATAATTCCAAAAAGCAATTCCCAAAAGTAATTCAGAAATGGTAATTCAGAAATAGTAACACTGGAAGCAAAGGGTCAGCAAGAACTACTTTTCTTCGTAAGCAGGCACATGGGAGTCTCTGACGAGCCGAAACACCAGGGCTACAAACACCACAACCAAAAACGAAAATGATGTCCACAGTAGAGCCTCCGCTCGTGTCCCTTTAAAAACCGATACTGCTGAAAGAGTAGCTGCTCCAATAAACGCTTGAGCACATCGGATCGCTTGATGCTGAAGCATGGCCCCAAGACCCCAGAGGAGTGCAGATAAGAGAGCAGTTCCGGCTGCAACACGATGAACCATGATTTTCCCAGGAACAAGCGGAATGGCCAGCCATAACTCACACACAAGAATAAGGAAAACCAACACTAGCGATGCCATCAAAATGTACGGACTGCATACATCGTTGAGCTGGCTAGCCAAGTCCGCTAGACTAAGTTTTCCTGCTGCCGTATCCACCATACTACCTGCTGATAAGGATGTGAAGTTGCGCAGAGTAGAACATTCGATGGTTCCAGAGGCCGTACTGCACAAGGCCATGTAGTTGACCTGGAGTGCTCCCGATGTGGCATTTTGGCCGTACGACTCCAGAGTCCCATTGTATGCCACTTTGATCAAGTAAATAGATGAGTACGTGGAATTGGTGGATGCACACCCAATAAGTAGAAACCCCAAGAGGAAAAACGAAATGAAGCTGAGTACTAGGGGGAAGTACCGTACCACTATACCAATAAAGAACATGCCCAGGAATATCCGGGGAAGAAAGAATGCGAGGGGAAGACACATTTTATAGACCTTGTGTGTTTCAAATCAATTGAGATTGGTTTCAAGATGGTCTAGATTTTGTCACTCAAGTTTCAGCCTGCTTAGAATCCAGTACTGTAGACAGTATGGTTTGTTTCAGGTGTGGTTTCAGATATCGTTTCAGGTATTGTTCCAAGTACTGTCTCAAATATCGTTTCAGGTACCGTTTGGTCTGTTTCAAGTGTCGTTTAAAAAGTGTTTCGGTAGTGTCTGGATAAAGATTCCCTGATGCGTCGATGACGTGTCCGTTCAATACTGCTTAGTCCGGTGTTGCTGGCTGATGGTGACCGTACACAATTTTACTTGCTTCAAATAAAGCTAATTGTAAGAATTGGTCTGTTTCCAAAGCTGCAACTGCGCGTTTGTGGAACTGGACCATCATGTTACGCAACAGTGTAATATCTGAAACGCACCACCGAGTTTCAAATAATGACTTTGCAGCCATTATTGATCTGATCTAAAAATTTGTGGTACCTGAAACAACCTGAAACAACTTGAAACAACCTGAAAGAACCTGAAACACCACCCACAACTGTACCTGAATCTGAAACACCATGATATGCAGCTAATTCTGAAACATGCATTGAAAAACCAACTTAATATGCAATTCCAATATGTAACTTTAAAAAAAAGTTTTTTTTCTTGAAAACTTGAAACATCACCTGAAACAGGGGCCACTTAGTGAACCTCTGGGTGTGGGTCTCAGCGAACGGCATATAGCGCGGTCCTGCAGGCTAGAGCGCCCGGACAAACCTGATCACCAAATACACCAACAACACGAACGATGCAAAAAGAACATTGGGGGCAAATGCTTCGAGCCAGTTCCGCAACTTAAAGTCCGCATTCACCGTTTGCACGGCCGCATCGGTTTCATTGTGGAAAGTGCCATGTTTGAAGAAGTAGGCCATGTGCAGGTCCTTCTCGGCCCACACTCCATAGAGCCAATCTTCAAACGCCTGGAACACCGCAGGATCCACGTTATCGATGTCCACATTGTTGTCATCGCCCAAAGGAATATCCTTGATCTGGAACGCACGGATATAAAAGTGCACCCTCTTTGGGCCCTTTCCCTTGAGGTAGAAAGCTTTTAAAGTGAAAACCTCTTCGCCATATTCGTCAGGCTTCAAGCCAGAAAAGCCCAATGCAACATCATATACTACATCTACCGTCTCCCTCAACAGCCTCAACATGAGGAAGAGACCCCGTGCTCTCGGAAGCAACACGTGCTTGAATACAGGCTTGTTGATCTTATCAGCATAAGCCTGAGACCGTGCCCTTGTATTGGCAGCAATGACAGTTCCCTCAGGGAAGATCACTAGCTGGTAAGACGAGCAATCAGCAGCTTTAGGAGAAGTGCCTTTTGGCCAACGCACTATGGAACTTTCTTTTCCATTAGAAGCATCATAGGTCGAAACCACCGATACATTTGCAGCAGGACCCATGCCCCGAGCATCAGCATCAATGCGCAACAATTGATTGGTCAAGTTGAGTTTATCGGTTTCCCACTTCCGCAGGAGGAAAAGGAAGCGGAAGCGCTCCATTCCTGAGCCCAACAAAGGGACTTTTTTCAAGCTGGCCTTCAAGAGGATAAACACCGAACCAGCCAACCGCGAGGTATAGGTCAAGTACCAGAAAAACACCCAATCCGTATATATCTGGTGGTTGGAGATGTAGATTGCATTGGGAGACAAATGCGAGACCAAGTTCCCAGCAGAGTCCACACGGAAATTATTCTTCTCGGGCAACTCGGACTTCTTAAATGTCACCAGGATCTTCATCGGGTTCACCGTTCCCGTGACAAACGTAAGGAGCTGGAAAAAGTGCACTTTGGTCACCAGAATCGCCACATTGAACCAGCGGGGAGACCGGAGAAAGACCAATTCCGCCACCATCTGCGCGAACCGAATGGAAATGACACCCAAGGGGAAGAAGAATAGCACAAAGAGCGTGCGGAGACCATATAACGGCCACTCTAGAACCGACATGACAAATGTAGGTAGTACGAGTGTAAATATGGAGAAAGATAGTAAGTAGTAGGGTCGCGGGCAGTTTATTATGGTACGGTAGTTTATGGCAGTATAGAGCCAGACCGGAAAGGGAAATGAGGGGAGAAGATGAGAAGCGGGGTCAATTGGTTCACGTGACCGGAGCTAATTATCTGCAGGACTCGAAAGAATCAACGGTTTAAAGATATTTTAGCGAAGGGTAGAAGATATGGAGCGTGGCGTCCAAAAAGTCTGGGGATACGAAAGTTGAGGGTTGCGAGGGACAAGTGATGTGGGCGTGCATATAAGTTGTAGAGGGGGTAGTATATGCAGGTCAATATGGAACAAAATCAGTCTCCATTCATATTTCACCCACATTTTGTTTTTTTTAAGTGTTAGATACTTCTCGAAGTCAATTTCAAAAATAGGGTTTTTGAGAGACTCCATTCGTTAACTTAGCTTTCAAGAATGCCAATCGGGGCATGTGTTCTCTCTCTGGTTCGCTATTTCGTTGTTATACAGTGTTTTTCAAAACTATTCAAACCAGCCTCCAGATTTAAGAGTTTAGAATCTTGAAATCTAATGAGACTTGGTGTTTGAAACATTATGATATTTGGTTTGAAAGACTGTGTGAAGGAATACGAAACGTTTTGAGTTATTAGTTTGTTTAGTTTTGTTAGTTCTGGTTCCAAACATTTGGCCCCCCTAGTTTGAATAGTTTTGAATAACACTGTATACAGTGATTTTCGAAAACCCCCTTCAAATCAGTGCAACAAAATGGTTTAAAGTAACGCAGCAAAATGGTTCAAACCAATAGTACATAAAGTTTTATACACCTCTAACAAGGTTGTTGTATACAGGTCAACAAGGAGTTGAGAAAACAGCTCGTGCAGCTTCTCTTATAGTGCAGTCACTCAAGTGACTTTGGTCATGTGAAGTCTCACCTCAATATAAAAGGACAAGCTTCCGCTATTTTACAACACCACCAAAATATATATATATATACCACCAAAATATATATATATATACCACCAAAAAATATATGTATATACCACCAAAAAATATATGTATATACCACCAAAAAATATATATATATACCACCAAAAAATATATATATATACCACCAAAAAATATATGTATATACCACCAAAAAATATATGTATATACCACCAAAAAATATATGTATATACCACCAAAAGGAGGACATACCAAGATGACTCCCCACACCAGACCCACCAATATAATTAGTGTAGTGGTACTGATGTTGACCGAAGACTTGGACTGATTTCTCTACACTAGGTAAAAAACCAGTTTATGTTGTGTCCTTTCCGTTTGTCCTTTCCGTTTGTCCTTTCCGTTTTGACCCCTTGATTGGATTGGTACTGCAAGACTCCCAGATCTAATGTTAGCATATGTGAGGCGATCCTTCATCTCTCTCTCCAGCTTTAAGGTTTCAGAATATTAAATTTTAATGAAAGTTGGTATTTGAAACATTATGCCATTTGCCATTTGCCATTTGCCATTTGCCATTTGCCATTTGCCATTTGGTGGTTTGAAAGACTAATTCGCTCGTAAGAACCTTAATTTTTCACCTGTTTTTCGCCTACATTTTGTGCCAACAACACAGAAGGAGTAAACATCTTGAAATTTAATTACACCCATCAACAGTGGTGTCAATACCCAGCGATTTCCATATTGTGTTTCTTTCATTATTTTATTTTCATTCATGAAATAGCGGCTCATATATGTTTCTCCATACAACAAAGACTTATTTTTATTGCCAAAAGACATAAATACACCCACTATAAATACACCCACTATAAATACACTCAGCATAAACTGTGGGATGACTTTATATATACACTATGATTCAATATCTTATGCTTTTATACTTTGGTATGGTTTTGATGGGTGTATAGGGGGAGGGGCAGGGGCATATCAAATAATTGATAGTTGATGGTTACGAGCACTGGTCACTGGTTACTACCAATAACTGTTTCAATATATTCTTATGGATATATATTTTACAGGTACCAGCTTAAAGTTTTTGTCGCAACCACGAACATTCATCTATACCCCCTCCCTAACAATTATCTAAGCCTTTTATCAATCAATACTTATGATGCTGTTTCTGTTGCCCCCCCCCTGGTTTGAATAGTTTTGAAAAAACACACAGTATAGTCAAAGTGACTTACTTTTTTTCATGCAATTGCACAATACCTTGAGCATTCAGTATATATATATAGCCAGTGACCCCGGTGAGGGTAGCAAGCGATTCTCCCGCCCCGGTCGCAGTGGTTTTGGGCGAAATGATGAGCAGCAGGTACCAAGGTTCAGCCATAGAAGGCAAGGACCCCTAAAAGGCCGGTGGTAAGGATAGTACGACGGTTGGGTACGACCTCCATGTTAGATTCTTGTTATAACGTTAAGTACTAAATTATCTTTATTCATTGATTATTCCTCAAGTGAGGAATCTGAGTTCCTTATATAACTTTTCAAGAGTCTAGATCACTGCGGAACAACTCCTTAGCGATCATTGTTGTACTTACCTCAGCTCATCCTAGTACTCCATACAATGAGGCGGAGTAGTCGGCTGAATAGAAGGCTGATTAGAAGCCTGAGTAACAATAGCCATTGTATCATGCAGAGAGGTTTCATAATATCCCCATAGGTAGATCCCTACATATGGTGGGTCTGACAATATGAGTGATCGACCAGAAGTCGACTAACTAAATCATCTTCAAGCATCGATAATATTAATGTTTGGTACGCCTCCTAGTTATTAATAGGGAAATAAAAAAAAGCACCCAGAGAAGAAATAACTTGTTAATATTAAATTTTTGATATTGCGAATACTATACAAGCCCTATTCTTCTGGATCTAACATTTCTATCCCCAGTCAAGACAGGTATTATTATTAGGAGCTAAAAAAAAGGTAAGAGACATTGGTATATATATACAGGATACTGTTAGGTCCACCATAGGCAGGGCCCTGCCTATGAAGGTATTATGAAGCCTCTCAGTCCGATTGTTACAATGGTGATACGGCGTTTGGCCATCAGAACACTTTGTGCATAGATGACCTCTTTCGAATATTCCAGAACAATAGGAAGTATTGTTCTGGTGGAGAGGTTTTCGGTGCCAAGTTTCTCTCAAAGGTATATAAGCCACCCCGGTTCCTCTCTTTGAGGAACCATCAGCGAATATAAGAGTTTAGGCATAAATGTATTAAAGAACATAACAGATACTTATCTATAGATATCTGAATATTTCACTACGTACGTAACCCTGTTCACGGGTACGTCAGAAATGATAAGCTCTTTGAAGCTGTTCTGTCATAGACCTTGACACATACTATAGGATCCGCAGGTTTCGAACTAGTCTGCTAAATGAGATGCCAATCATACCACTAGACCACACGCCCTTCTTGAAGAATTTCGTTTTATGCACATCTCTGAGTATACTAAATTAAAAGCTAGGTAAATGCAAGCTTTGAAATAAAGCTTCTTCAAATTTATGAGGTTTAGTGCTACTAGTGATACCCGGGTTGAAGAGATTATCCTCTTCGATGATTGTGGAACCATCCCCGGTCACTACACTCGGAAAGAATAAACAATTAGTTTTTTTAAAAAAAAATATTCTCAATTTTGTATTGGATATACCACCAAAATTTCATGCTCCTCTATACAAGACCATCAAACATCGGAAGCGACTGGACTGATGCCACTACCTAAATCTACTCTCTCATCAGAAAAACAACCATCTGATCTGAGGGTCTCTTTGGTTTGTTTCCAGAACAGTATTTGGTGCTCTCATGTCTGCGTTCGACCTAACGCAAGTCTAACCTTCACTACACCCAAATTATACCAAGACAAATACCCCCCTACAAAGGCCTCTCACTACACTCAAAGTGAGAGTTGGGGCTCTCCCTTAAAGAGACTCTAGCGTTTTCAGGCCAAAGCAAATCTTGGAACATTGGAAATCTCAATGGATCTTGGATCGTAACAACAAGGCTACTCTACCACTTACAATAGCATGTTCACAATAGGATGTTAACAATAGGATGTTCACAAGAGCATGTTAACAATAGGATGTTCACAAGAGCATGTTCACACTAAGTCGTATACTTAGGATGTCAAAACGATTCATTTTTACTTCTAGTGCATCACTGGGGATTTCTATCCCCAGATCATTCATCACTATATGGTGTCTAGATGAAATCAATATAAGCTTATATTATATTAACCTTTTCTCAAACATCATTACTTGTAGCATGGATTCGGACTTCGAGGCGTTCAGCCATAAGTCCAACACATGGTAGGTTCGGCTCAATGCTTTATCAAACAAAAAGCCATATCCCAATTACCTGAATGAACAGTTCGTCTCAGCCGTATACCCCCCAAACCCATACAGCTCTCTAACTAAGGTGATTCGCCCAACTGTCAGTATTCTTTCTTCTCGAGACAGTATGACAGAATACTAACCTGCCTACTTCAATTCTCTATCTATCTATCTATCTATCTATCTATCTATCTATCTATCTATCTATCTATATATATATATATTCGTTCTTTCTTTACTTTTCACATTTTCAATAATAAATGGGTGCAAAACAGGAAAGCAATTATCCCCTTGATGCATTCATTACGGATTTTAGGGTCAGGCTTGGACTGATGGTTCTTTCCATAGGCTTGGAAGATTCCATCCCCGGTGTTAAAGAGATACAGATTACCAATGTTGATCCTCCTACTAACTTTCCCAGGAAAACAGGGAGAGTGGGAAGTCCCATAATTTTATGTTGATGCATGGAGGTCAGATGACTGGATCTTCTGGAAAGAGGCATGTATTACAGGGAGAGAGAGAGAGAGAGATGAAGGCGTATAAGAAAGACAAAAAACCAAACCCATCAACACTAAACCCATCAACGAAAGTAGTATCAATAAGGCATTAATGTTTTTAAAGAACATGACAAAATGCGCCCAAGAACATATCATCTATAGTCATACCACATTCACTACTAAATCCACAGTATAGAGTATCCATAGTGTAGCAGTATACTCTATGAGAGCCACACAATGGTGTTCAAAGATTAAGTCAAATCAAGCTAAATCAACCCGGATTAAGACTAAGACTAAGACTAAGACTATGTCAGACCCACCATAGGTAGGGATCTATCCATGGGGATATTGTGAAACCTTTCTGCCTGAGGCAATGGCTACTGTTTTTTAGTTTTCGACTTAGCCTTCGACTCAGCCTTCATGTACGGAGTACTAGGATGAATTGTGGTGAGTACATCAAAGATCGCTAAGGAGTTGTGCCCCAGCGATCTCTACTCTCTACTCTTGAAAACACTAAAAAAGTAGCTCAGATTCCTCACTTGAGGAATCATCAACGAAGAAAGATAACTTAGTAGTTAACGTTATAACAAGAATCTAACAGACTAGGGCTGAGACTAAGAACAATACCAAGACAAAGACAGACAAAGAAAAAGACAGTCCAAGAACAAAACCAAGACCAATCAAAGAAACAATAAGCCAGATTATAGTCTTTTTCCAAACTAAACAAACCAGCGCCGTAATATGTTTCGAACCAAGAAGACAGAATGGTTAGAATCAGCTCTGTAAAACAATTCAAACCACACTAGCAAAATTAAACAAACCAATACTCATAACCTTTTGATTTATAAAGTCGGGTGATTTTATGAACCAAAAGATAATTGGAGATAAACAATGATTTGCCCTTTTGACATGTGTCTTCAGGTATAGAACGAGATATGATTTCTTTTGCTATGTCATTTAAACTTCTGAGGGTACTAACGATCACCTAGGGAATCCTCTTCATACTGTTCAAGATACTCTATTAAAAATCTAAGTGTTCTAATTTCCAGTGGTTTCAGTTTCCAGTGATTCCAGTTTCCAGTGATTCCAGTTTGGTCTGCTTAATCTTTAGCACCCATAGATGAGTTAACCTCAAACAAGGTTAGGAGACCAGTTCATGTTCCTTTCCGTTTTAAGCCTTGATTGGTACTACTGCAAGGACTCCCAAATGTAGGACATTATAGTAAGAGGCAATCGGGCCGAATTTCCAAGATTTCAAAATATTGAATTCTTCAATGAATGAAAGTATCTGTGAAACATTCCGTCATTTGGTTTGAAAGTCTTTGCAAAGGGAGGGGTACGAAACCTTTTGAGTCATTGGTTTGAATGGTTTTGAAAAACACTGTAAGCTAAATTGCCGATTAAGAACAGTGACAGGGACATAGACGGGGACAGTGACAGGGACAGAGACAGTGACAATAACAGTGACAGGGACAGAAACAGAAACAGAAACAGAGACAAAGAAGAGAAGAGAAATTACCAGCACCTCGAGTTACAGTCAAGCCAGCCATCTATTTCTCATCACCCCTTCTAAGTGAGTATGCAGATAAAATACGCGGGTATCCTGGTTCTCCTTCCCTATTGTTCTGCACTGCTCCATGCAACCGAGGACTTCACCCGTCTCTGCCCATTATCCATGCGAACCACCAAAACCTTATCCCTGCGAACATCCCTGCGAATCCACCTCTATTCACATTCAACCACTCACCAAAAACAACCACTCACCAAAAACAACCACTCACCAAAAACAACCAGCACCCAAAATAACTAGCACCAAAAATAACTAGCACCAAAAATAACTAGCACCAAAAACAGCCACTCAACAAAAACAACCAGCACCCAAAATAAGTAGCACCAAAAATAACCAGCACCAAAAACACATCTGTAAAATTCACATAGTAACAAAATATCATTATTACTATTCCAACTACTTCTATAAATTATTATTATTACTATTTCAATTTATTATTACTATTTTAAGTCAAGCTATATTGGCCATTAGTATCGATTTGGTGTGGTAGTAGTAGTATATGTTTTAGTGAGACCATAGTGAGAGTAGTAAGAGGGTGGTGAGAGTAGTAAGGAGATGGTGAGTATAGTGAGTGTAGTGAGTAAGAGGATGGCCAGTTATAGCATGGCGTGGCTGAGGATACTGCATGACCATTATAATCTTAGTATGCGCATACCCGTCCAGCTTGTTTTACCCTAGTGTAGCAATTCTCAGTGTAGTCAGCCGTTTATCCAGCTTTTCACCCACTCCTATATATACCTCCGAGTAAACGTCCCGAAAATCTTATTTCTGTTCAATTTGGTCTGTGTCCAATTTAGTCTGTGTCCAATTTGGTCTGTTCGATTCGGGCCTTCTGGCTTGGCCGATTCGGGCCTTCTGGCTTGGCCGATTCGGGCCTTCTGGCTTGGCCGATTCGGGCCTTCTGGCTTGGCCGATTCGGGCCTTCTGGCTTGGCCGATTCGGGCCTTCTGGCTTGGCCGATTCGGGCCTTCTGGCTTGGCCGATTCGGGCCTTCTGGCTTGGCCGATTCGGGCCTTCTGGCTTGGCCGATTCGGGCCTTCTGGCTTGGCCGATTCGGGCCTTCTGGCTTGGCCGATTCGGGCCTTCTGGCTTGGCCGATTCGGGCCTTCTGGCTTGGCCGATTCGGGCCTTCTGGCTTGGCCGATTCGGGCCTTCTGGCTTGGCCGATTCGGGCCTTCTGGCTTGGCCGATTCGGGCCTTCTGGCTTGGCCGATTCGGGCCTTCTGGCTTGGCCGATTCGGGCCTTCTGGCTTGGCCGATTCGGGCCTTCTGGCTTGGCCGATTCGGGCCTTCTGGCTTGGCCGATTCGGGCCTTCTGGCTTGGCCGATTCGGGCCTTCTGGCTTGGCCGATTCGGGCCTTCTGGCTTGGCCGATTCGGGCCTTCTGGCTTGGCCGATTCGGGCCTTCTGGCTTGGCCGATTCGGGCCTTCTGGCTTGGCCGTTTCGGCCATCGGCCTGTTTATTCATTTGTTCGTTGCATTATCTATTGTTCTGCTATGTATGTTCTCTATTGTCTTTTTGCCGATGGAATTTCGCACTCCATTGTCAAACCACCAAAATTCTGCAGACTCGAGGACCCCTTACTGCTGGTCTCACCGCGAACTGCCTTTACTCTAATAAACTATAACTTTAATAACCAAGAAACAAAGCTTTAAGTTATAAATCTAAAACAAACTTTAACCTGAAACAAACTCTAATTCTGAAACAAACTCTAATTCTGAAACAAACCTGAAACAAACCTGAAACAAACCTGAAACAAACTTAAAATTAACGTGAAACAAACGTAAAACAAACGTAGAACAAACGTGAAACAAACTTGAATTGATTACCTTGCTAAAAATCTATCCATCGAAATTTTAATCATTGTGGCTGAATCTGCACCTCTCCTTTCTCTCACTCACTCATTCACTCACTCGCTTCACTCTCTCTCACTTATCTGGGGCCTTGCATTTCCGCGCCTTGACTCATATCACCCCGCATATCATATATAAAGAGTACATCTGCTGCCCTCTCTCCAGTCCATTTCAACCAATAAATTTTAACCTCTAAAATTCAACTTCTACTTTTGAACCACTAAATTCAACCACTACAATTTTCATTACTTTTGAAGTCGGTACAATATGGCGAATACTGGCTGCGTGGTGGCTCCTACGGTATCCAGTTCCTCACTTGACTCGGCGTCTATTGACCTTCAATCCAACCTTCCCAGGCCTTTATATTCAGATGCTGACCTTTTGGATGACTCTGCTTCCAGAACTTCTAGAACTTCCAAAACTTCTAGAACTTCCAAAACTTCTAGAACTTCCAAAACTTCTGGAACTTCCAAAACTTCTGGAACTTCCAAAACTTCCAAATTTTCTGGGGCCTCCAGAGTATCGGTACTGCTGTCGGCTCAAAAAGTGGCATTATCTGAACGAAGGGGTATTTTCTCGTCCTTGACACTTCTTCCTGAATACCATGATGCTAAACTTTACCTGACCCGCCGAAAGTACTGCATTGTATTCATTGTGGCGTTTGCTGCCGTCACTGGACCCATGGGCTCTTCTATCATGCTCCCTGCCATTGATAACTTGGCTGCAGATTTCAATACTGATGTTTCCACAGTCAATGTATCCGTGGGTATTTATTTGGCTGCATTGGGAGTGTTTCCACTTTGGTGGTCTAATTTCTCCGAACGCCATGGCCGTCGCTCGGTGTATGTGATCTCATTCATTTGGTTTTTGGCCTTTTCTATAGGTTGCGCTTTAGCCCCATCTATTTCTTCGTTGATCGTGCTACGTCTTCTATCGGGAGTTGGCGCTTCGGCGGTGCAGGCCGTGGGTGCAGGCACCATTTCCGACTTGTTTGTCCAGGAAAAGAGAGGTGCAGCGCTAGGAGTGTTTTACCTTGGTCCACTTTTGGGGCCTTTTCTCTCGCCCATTCTTGGAGGTGCTGTGGCCGAGGCATGGGGCTGGAGGGCGTGCATGTGGATTATTGTGATCTTATGTGGAGTCAATGTGTTCACCATCTTGTTTTTCTTGCCGGAAACACTTTCCAGGGAAACCTTGAGTTTGGTTAAAAGGCAAATGGAGGAGGAGATTGATGAATATGACCACAAAAACGTATTTTCTGGGGAAGAAGCTCGAGAAGACGCTGATTTGGAGAAACAAATTGATCTGGAGAAACAAATTGATCTGGGAAAGAATACCCCAGACAAAAGTGGGAACAAACAAAACGATAAGAAAGAGGTGGATTTGGGTGATGGTCTGAAAGGCTTGGCAAAGTCACTTCTGCATCCAAAATCAGAGGAGCTCCAGCCTCCGATTGTTCCCCATGCCCTGAAGACTTCATTTTCGCAAAACTCGGTCAAATCCAGAAACCTGGTGGATTCCCGGAGAAGAAGATCATCTGCAGACCTTTCGGTCCGGTTGGCCCGGCTCAACTCCTCCACATCCCGCATTGTGGATTCTGAAATCCCCATAGACCCGTTGTTTCTCACGATCTCGCGTTACACCACCAACAACTCCACTTCCAGACGTGCATCTCGCTACAACTCCAGAATAGAAGATAGCGAAACAGATGTAGAAAACCTAGATACTGATCCAGATACTGATCCAGATACTGATCCAGAAATTTCCGAAAAGGACGATTCCGAAAAAGCTAACTCCAACAAATTATCTGGTCATTCGCACCCAAAAGCAACCTTCCTCTATGACTATATCGTGCGTCCCACCCATTCGGTGGTGTTCCTAACATATCCACCGGTCCTTCTCACGATTTCATATTCAGCGCTCGTGTTCATGGGAATCTACTTCTTCAACATCTCCATTTCCAACCGGTACAGTGCGCCGCCCTACAACTTTTCCCCCGTGATAGTGGGTCTTATGTACATTCCCAACTCCATCACATACATTTTGGCTGCGGTATATGGAGGACGGTGGATTGACCATTTAGCACGGAAAAATGCCAAACTCAATAACGGTATAATCACTCCGGAGTCACGTATGTCCTGGAACGTGGTGGTGGCCGTGTGTTTTTTTCTCCCCGGATGCATGATTTTTGGCTGGTGTATGGATAAAGGTGAACACTGGGTCACGCCGTTGATCGGTACGGCGATTTATGGGTTTGCATCCATGATCTTGATTGGCTGCAACGTCACTTACATCATCGACTTGTTGCCGGGAAAAGGAGCTACGGGTATTGCGCTCAATAACTTGGTCAGACAAGTTCTTGCGGCCGTGGCCACATTCATCACTGAGCCCTTGACCTCTGCTTTAGGCTTGGGTGTGTTGTTCTCCATTTATGCCGGCATCATCACCGTCATGGCGGTGCTAGTATTATATTTGAAGCACCGGGGGCCTCATTTGCGGGAAAAATACGATATTGCAGATTACTACGCCAAGTTGTAATCTTAGAGATTACAGGTTTGAACTGGGGGAAATCATTCAACTTTTCAATACTAACCTTTACTTACATGTATGTGTATACATTGTCAAATATAGACCTTACTAGCTGCCACTTACTCACTTACGTACTCTTGGATCCACTTACTCTATATACTACTTTACTGCTATATTGTAATACCGGGCTTTTATAGTAATACTGACGATTGACTGTTTTAAGCCCATAGCCCACTCATAGTGACTATGTATGTGACTAAGATTCCCTGGTTATGATACTTGAATCATAAATATGCTTTTTTTTTGTCAGTATGACAAACTTTTGAAAGTCGGGTGGTTCTGGCCCTTTGTTGGTTCTGAAGTTCTGCCGATTTTGACGATTCTGTTGGTTGACGATTCTGGTGGTTGACGATTCTGTTGGTTGACAATCAGATACCTGTGACTATGACTCAATGAGAATATCGTCGAAAAGGTAATCCACATTCAAACCCTCCTGCTTCAACACCTCCAACTGTGGCTCCATCACCAGCAAAAGATCGCCGTAATACCTTGCATCCTTAATGGTCCACGTATCTTCGTCCTCCAACAATAGCGAGCCGGCCGCATGCTTCTTGATGAGATCCACCAACTGTTGCATTTCCCGAATGGCCCACGTGACGAATCCACTCAGATCCACACTTTTCACCACCTCCCGTTTGAGCACGGGCTCAATGCATGTCCTGTAGATCCTCACTGCCCGCTTGACTATTGACACATAAACAATGATCAAGTTGGACAAGTAGTTGACGATATCCACGCGAGTGGACCCATGGGCACTGGAGATCAATTTACCCACAGTTCTGGCTAGATGGCTGGAGAGGGCTTCAAGCACTGCATTGAAACCATCCTCAAACTTGCCAAAACTGAGGTAAAACTCCACGATATTGGAGATCTCTTCTTCGGAAAGACCCTGGATATTATGGTTGAGATCAAATGCAAGGCCTTGTTGTACCTTTTCTTTGCGACTATTGATCTTTAATTTGACCACATCAACAAGTAACCTTAGCTCTTCGGTCTGGTTGGACTCGGGGAAATTGGAAATGCGCTCGAAGATCGTCCCTAGCCGGCTCTCAATATGCTTGATGAGCCCCACCGCACTCATATACTCATTATGAGCCAAATGTACATCCACCTCGTCCAATTTATCCTCGTTGGTCTTGAGATCCACGAATAACTGTGCAGGCCGGTTACCATCCCTGGTCATGTGTTTCTTGAAGTCATGTGACCGGTTCCGTTGGTGCACTCGGGCTGAAATATCTTTGAGGAGGAAATCAGAGCTGTTGCGGTGAGAATTGGAGTTTCTGGACTCGTCTGGTGCATTTGAACCTGCAAAACTGGTTCCATTGCCAATGCTGGAGTTGCGGAGCGAGTCTCTCAATTGACGTTTCTCCAGGCCTTCGTCTGTAATAGAATTAGTACTCTCCCTTCGAGCATGACCATTTTTCTGATCTTCCTGTTCTTCCAAATCCCGTTGTTTTTGTAAAAGCTCGTTTTTTCCCTTGTGGTATGCATTCATCACCCGCATGTAGTGGTCGTACCGATCGGTTTGGTATACATAACTCAAGTTATTGGACCGGAGATTAATGGCATATGTGGTGGTGTCATCTTCGCCGCTTTTCCGAGGGGTTTGCACCTGAGTACATTCCACGGTGTGGAGAGGCCAGCAATGCACGGCACGAAGCCGTTTGGGAGTACCATCCAGGCTCAGTTTCCGGGCTGCTATCAATATACAGTCGTTGAGGAGAAACAAATGGATGGCTTTGCTGGGTTTCCAAGTGCCCACGTTAATTTCATGCCAACGGCCACTTTCAGAGAGGATATGGCGTTCTTCCGAGGGTTTAATGAACTTCTGGGCTCCATCCACATGTTTATACAACAGCTGGAGCTCCGTAGCCCACATTTTCTGAAGCACCATGACCGAGGAACGGTCCCTTTTCTTCGTTGAAACAGATAAAGAATTGCCAGCATTTCCTGTACCCCGAGAGCCGTTTTCCTGCACCTCCAACTCGAGTCTCCGGTTGGCACTATCAGTAAACTCAGCCAAGATCCCGTACAACTCCTTGGTAGATACACGCAACAGTAACAATTCCTGTTGAGTGAGCTGTAAATTATCTGTCAACTGCAAGATGTTCTTCTGGTTACGGTTGATCTGGGTCTTGATATCCTTTTCCACGGTCCGTTTCTGCTCACAGAGCGACTTATAGAAATCATCAATGGCCGTAACATCTTTATGGCGCATCTCATTCTTAATGATATTGACTATGGATTCCGGTGGCCTTTGACTCCGCACAGAAACCAAATCCGAGCCGTTGGTGGCGGTTCTATGGAGTCCCAGGCCCAATTGTGGAAGACTCGGGAGCTGACTCATATCTGCAGCCGTAGGATGGAAACCCGTATGTTTGGCAGCATTCACAGAAGCATGGATGGAGAGTCTCCGGTTGGATTTACGGCTGGAAGCAGCCATTCGGGAAGGGTGAAGGAAGTCAGAGGAATCATCAGGACCACCAACAATGGATGCATTATCGCCTGCAGCGGCCTGACCACTATAAGGATTAGACTGGTTGCGAGGCCGTGAAGGCTGCAATTGCCACGGAGCCTTACTTTTTCGATTGGTCTTGAAATCCATGGAGAAGTAGTTGTTGACTGTTGACTGTTGACTGTTGACTGTTGACTGTTGACGACTAGACAGGTGCACGGGTGCGCGAACACTCACACACTCTCTATTCTATTGACTCCAGTACAATGCTCACCTTCCCAGTCTCACCATTTCTCAGTCTCACCTTCTCAATCTCTAACAATAGACACCAACATACCAATACACCAATACACCAATACACCAATACACCACCAGGTTTAACCAGATTTAACTGGCAAATCTAGAGAAATTTGTATTGGACAAAGAAGGATTGGACGATTAGACATAGTCATTTATATCCAACAGAGTATTATAGGAACTGACTGTCCAAACACTGATATCTTGAGTGACCTGACTTACTCCATTGATTGCTCCTGACTGTCCTGACTGTCCTGACTCTCTTGACTGACCCGACTAATAGACAGATAGAGAGATAGACAGACTGGACAGAAGATATTGACTGAGACGATCTAACTATTTAAAGCTTGACTGACCTGACTGACCTGACTGACCTGACTGACTTCTGACTGTACAAACTTCTGACTAGACAGACTAGACAGATTGGACAGAATATAGATAGGAAGATTGGATACAAGATATTTAGTACACTGAATATCTGACTGTTCCCATTGTCTCTTGACTAACAATATTGACTAATAATATTGACTGAGACATTGACTGACATTGACTGACCCAAAATTGAGAGTTGACCCTTCACAAATCCTGAGCACTACCTATTGCAGAACCATTAGATGTCTCTAAGTAGTGAGGAACTCAACTACCTCATCTGGAGGTACCTCCAAGAAGGAGGATTCGAACTTGCAGCGTATGCACTTCAGAAAGAGTCACTGTGTACTGATTATGAGCATGGTTCCAATAAACTTGTTCCCCATGTGGGCCCAGGGTGTCTTGTTAGCTTGGTGCAAAAGGGCATTCTCTATACGTTTTTGGAGGATGCTAGTGAGGGTAAGACCCCGAGACTTACACTTCCAGATGCAGTAATGAGAGAAAAGGAAGAGTTAGGAACTGCTCCAGGCACTGCTCCAGGTACTGGTGCTGGGACTGCTACAAGGATAGAAGCTGGTACTGTTTCAGGGGTTGTTTCAGGTTCAGGGGTTGTTTCAGGTTCAGGGGTTGTTCCTGGCTCAGGGGTTGTTCCTGGCTCAGGGGTTGTTCCTGGCTCAGGGGTTGTTCCTGGCTCAGGGACTATTCCAGGTTCAGGGACTGTTCCAGGCTCAAATTCTACCCCAGGTACTGCCGCCGAATCAACCGTTGGTGCAGGAGCTGAACTGGATCTGATGCTCATAGACCAAGATTTCGAAACCACCCAACTCCTGCCGTCAATTACCATCCCACCCAGTCTTTGTCTGCAATGGCACCCATCCACCAATGTAGTGGGCGTGGGAAATGATGACTCGTCCGCCTATATCCATGCACTCAAAGATGGAGTGATTTCTGAAACCGTCAAATTAAGTCATCCGCCCATGGTGCAAAAACTGTCTACAATTCCCAACTCCATCACGTGTGTGTCGTGGTCACCATTGGGTACGATGGTATTGACTGCGGGTGCTAATGGGGAGTTGCGCGCGTGGACTCCAGATGGACGCTTGAAAAGCCTTGTGAATGGTGCGGTGGACTCAGCAAAGGTTCCTGCGCCTGTGGTGGACCTACTATGGAATTCGCGCGGTTCATTGGTACTTGCAGTGGACATAGGGAATACTGTGAGTGTATATGAGGGTGTTGCCCTTGCCATGGTGCAGGAGGTTAGAATGGAACGGCCAGACCGACCAGACCGAGTGGAACGAGGGCTGGCCAGTTTGGGAACTGGTTTTGATAGGTCTGGAACTGGTTTTGATAAGTCTGGAACTGGATTTGATAGGTCTGGAACTGCACTGAATATGGGAGTGGAAAGACCTGGAACTGCACTGAATATGGGACTTGAAAGACCTGGGAATGGACTGGATAAAGAGATCAGGATGGAACGATTTGGATTGGAAGAAGGAGAATCAGAGGTCCATGCTTGTTGGATCAGTGACCATAAGTTTGCGGTGACCAATAATAAAAACCATATCCAGATCTTTTCGGTCAATGCAGGAGAAGGGTTAGTGGCGGCCGGCCAGTTGGCAGGCCATGAACATGTGATCACCAATTTGACCTTTAGTTCCATTCTGAAACTCTTGGCTTCGGCCTCTGATGTGGATTATGTGATCCGGGTATGGAATAGTCAGCTGTCACATGACTCGCTTGAACTCAATGTTGTTTCGGAAAAAGTGCCTGATTTGGAGTACCATGGAGCCCCCATTCTTGAGTTGTGCTGGCTCTCACGTGCTGGAGACATTGAAGGCAATTTGCTTCTTTCGGTGTCGATGGAAGGAACGGTCAATGTATGGGATGCATTCACAGGCGATGCATTGGTGAGTGCCAATATCTTTAAGAACCCGGAAAACTTCCGTTATAGTGGTGAGCCTTACGGTACCATTTCCACGAAAAACGCCTTGGTCTATGCTGCTTCTGTTTCGCCCGATCTGGATTACTTGGCCATAGGTGATGATTCAGGTGCTGTGAGTATATGGGATATCCGGGTGAGGGGCCAAACACATGGGATGTTGCGGTGTTTGGGTGTTTTCTGTCCCAAACCTTCGGACAATGATACATTTGGAATCTGTGATTTGGCCTGGAACAGCCAAGCGGATATTCTTAGTGTGAGTTATAAGGGCGGAGAAAGTGTGATGCTTGAATGGCGGAAATGATTAATGGTGAAGAGAATGGTGGAGATAATGCCGGAGATAATGGAGTGGGCATTGGTGGGTCATATTTACGATATTCACGATATTCAGGGAAAACTCCCTTCTGAATCAGGTGAATGGTTGACCAGGACCATGGTTCAGTGTCATAACATTATTCTTATCGGTTGATCTACTTCACTATACTTGTCCACTCGAATTTGACGAATGCAAGGCTTTCTGGACTGAGCCTAATGGCTTCTGGACTGATTCTAATGGCTTTCTGGACTGAGACCAATTGCTTCTGGACTGAGGTTACATTTCTGCTGACTTGAACCGTCGAAAGTTGGAGTTGGAGAGTTAGGGTTTGAGCCTTCAGGAATCCCGAGTGAAGACTCGAACACTGAAGACTCGAACACCGAAGACTCGAACACTGAAGACTCGAACACTGAAGACTCAAAGAGTGAAGACTCGAAGAACTCGGAATTATTAGAGTTATGACTTATTGGAGGTCTAATTATGACTCATGAGAGTTATGACTTCTGATATTTCAACGATTCAAGCTCTGGCTCTGGCTCTGGCTCTGGCTATTTTCATCTAAGAACTTAATACTTTTGATTCTGACCTCCAGTTTATTACTGATATGGTCTGAATCAATAGTCTCATGCTTCTGAGAGTTTTCAGAGGTGAAGATGGATAAATGATCAGATGAAGAGTCGAGTCCGAGGTTTCTTGAAGTGTGACAGTTTAGTGGACCTGAATTAAAGGCACACAGCCACTCAAGACCAATCTGAATTTGTCACAAGCTGAATTTGTCACAAGCTGAATTGGTTACAAGCTGAATTGGTTACAAGCTGAACCAAGAGTCAAGATGGGTTTATCGATGTCAATGGTACTTCCACATACTTCAACGGAGTCAAGAGGTGTTTGGAGGGAATTCAAGTGGTGGAGTACCAAGTGGTCATAATGAGAGAAGTGAGTGAAGAGTCAATGAATTGTCGATACAGAAAGAAAGGAGAATGGTATTCAGTTGACTCATTCTTCTAACTCTGAGACTTGAAGATCTGGACCCATGGCTCTAATTCAAGCTTAGAGCTTTTAAAGCTTGAATCAATGCCATGACGAGATCTGACTCAGTAGTCTGACTCCACACTGTGATTCAGCATACTGACTTACTCGACAGACCTGACTTCTACTTAACTCTGATAAACAGAATAATTCACTGGCCTTGTTTATTGGTCTATCACTGTTCCTGTTATTGTTCCCGTCACTGATGCTGTCACTGATTCTGTTACTGATGCTGTTACTGATGCTGTTACTGATGCTGTTACTGATGCTGTTACTGATTCTGTCACTGATGCTGTTACTGATGCTGTTACTGATCCTGTCACTGATCCTGTCACTGATCCTGTCACTGATCCTGTCACTGATCCTGTTACTGATCCTGTCACTGATCCTGTCACTGATGCTGTTACTGATGCTGTTACTGATCCTGTCACTGATCCTGTCACTGGACTAATATAAATATACTAATATCAGTAATCGTTCTATTTAATAATAATGTCTACATATGTAATAGATACTCCATTGTAATTATGTATAACTAGTATCTCTAAGAATCAGCTCCTCTAAAACACATCCATTCAGGTTATGGATCATATACACCAGACTCGGATCACTTCTGGTAGAGATCTATACCAGTGCTGTTTCATCTATACCAGTACCGTTTCATCTATACCAGTATTGTACCAGTATTGTACCAGTATTGTCTCCGGAAGAACGTTTCCTGCATACTACACCGTGGCCAGAGCAGTGGCTGAGGAAACCACCGAGGCAGCAGACTCCGAAGCTGCAGTGGCTGCTCTTCTCAATGTAGGGCTAGTGGCCGGGAAAAAAATCTCCAAGTAACATGTGGCCAACGATACAAATGCAAACGCTAACCGTAACAACGGAGGCTGGCCTGCATCGTCACCTGCAGGTTTATTGTTGGGTTCAGTCAAGTACGACTGGAGAGCCAAGAACACAGACGTCCACGACATCATTTTGTTTCTCATGAACATGGCAGCCATGGGTAAGGTTTGGGATACCATGGATGAAGCATCACTTCTTGGTTTGGCGGGATGGTGGACGTAACTGGGGAGGTTAGTTTGCTGGAAGGTCATAAACGGGGAGACTCCTAAAGAGGGAGACTCCTAAACAGGGAGACTAGTCCTTAACAGGGAGACTGACTCCTAAATAGGAACAGATACTTCCTAAACGGGAAACTAATTCCTAAAATAGAAAACCATTTCCTGATTTGATTGGTTATGAAAGTACATACGGTACCACGAGATCGGCTCTCTTATGCGTAGACATGTTGTGTTGAGAAGTGTGTTGAGAAGTGTGTTGAGAAGTGTACTGAGCGCGGCCATGGTGACTAGTTGGTGGTGGGGTTCTCCACATACATCCGTACACCACAACAATTAAAATCTGTCATTTTGTTTTTTCTAAAAATGGTGAATATTATTTAGAAAGGAACATCAGGGTCATTACCTCAATTCAAATGGAGTAATATGTTAGTATATATATCCCAGGACTCTTTTTATAGGGTAGTGGATTGGGGTTGTGTGTAATGAGATTAGTTGGGTGAAGGTTATCAAGAGTGTGGGAGTGTATGCAGGTAGAGTGAAATCTTTAAAGACTCATACCGCAAGCACTTTGACAATGTCGTGCCAAAAAGTACTATATTCAGTAGCAATGAACCATTAAATAGTAGTAATTTGTCTCTAAAAATTTTCACCATTAGAAACACCATAGACGGTGTTGGTGCACTCGCAGTCGCACTATAGTACCATTCACTGTACTATTCACTGTACTATTCACTGTAGCACTAGAAAGTACAATAAACTAGTTGTTTTAGTATTGGTGTAATGAAAAGACAACCCCTAAAAGTGAATGCCTATTGAAAAAAAGACTCCCTGAAAAAAATATTGTATGGGGGAAGTAACGACATTCATGTGTTCGTATTGTTCTGATGTTTGCGTATTGTCTCAATTTTGGTACTCCAGCTTGAAAACATGATAGAGACAATTTAAAATTTTGCAACAATTTGTGAAATTCTTCTTGAAATAAAATCCAAATGATATTCCGTCAAGTTATTCTGAAAAATGAACGACTATTTTTGGGTAAGCATTGGGGGAATAGACGGTCCAATTCAGACCCATGGTTATGAGCACTGAGCACATATATGCCTAGCAGGCAGACACTCAGAAACACGGACACACTACTCAGCAACATGTAGTAAGCAGTATAGAGTAGTATACAGAAGTCTCACTAGATTGTGTAGTGGATACTCCTGGTATAAGTAGTGTGATTGCGTCGTCATACAAGTACCATCAAGTTTCCGTGTACTTGTCTCAAGTGTTGGTAGGAGTAGTCTAGTAGACCACTGATAGGGCAGTATTCTATCGTAATTATTAGACCTATATTAGTAGCCGATTGATAGTACAAAGTACTTATATACTCTTTGATATTCATATGGTCCCACTACTATGGAGGCTCATATTTTTGTATCGTTTGAAAGTAATTGATTTTAGTCCCTTCTATAAAAATAAAGTAGTCCCTGGTTTGTTAATTATCACTAAATTAATCCAAACCAGTACTTAAACACTCACCAAGGATCACATGGCAGGAGATTTCACCACCCCCTATAATATTATTATAGGCAACATGACTTGGGTATCAACGACTTGGAGTGCTAGTATAACTATTGAGGACGTATTATAATTGTTATGGTTATAATCAAGTGATTCGAGAGTTGCTGACTATAACATACCAAACACTGACAATCAGTAATAAATAAATATTAGTAACCACACACAGACAATCAGTAATAAATAAATATTAGTATACCAAATAGTCAATCCATAATAAATAGTGGAGCCCCTATACTTTCCCCGATCTTCTGGATGGATAGCCTCCTGAGAGGTATGTGTAGCCAGTATGTAAAAAAAAGAAGTATGGGGGCTGCCTACTTATATATTGGGATCTGCAGGTTGGGTGGCAAATGCAGACACAAATGCAAGGTTCAGCATGCATCAGATCTGAAACAAGCAGGCATATGCTGGGTATATAAAGCGGCCGCGACCACCATGCTCACCCCACCAAGAATTGCAGCCACCCCAACCAATCCCCATATCCATCCATACATTACAGCAATACAATAGCAATACAATAGCAATACAATAGCAATACAATAGCAATACAATAGCAATACAATAGCAATACAATAGCAATACATATCAATACACTTACCCATACATGATTCATTACAACAATGCAATTCAATTCATTTGTCCCATCATATGAAGGACGATAAGAACGAGTATATATGGGCATGAGTGAGCCTCAAAGTGCACATTTAAAGATGCAAGCCTTCCCCGAGGCAAGCTGAGAAGGACCATCTTTTTCGATCCGAATTCCAAATCAGTCGGTTCTTGTTCAATCAACAATTTTTACCATGTCCTTTTGTCCATAGTACAGACTAAGAAGAGAAAGAACCATTTGGGCCGTGTCACGTGCGCACGTCCCCTCCCTCAGAGCCACGTACACTTTCTGGGCCTTCTTCCCCAAACCACGGAGCTGCGAGATGTCGGTATGGTCCATGGCTTTATCTAAACGAACAAACGTGGCAAAAATCCACTCTCGAAGTGTTTCCGGCATAGACACCAGGAGCCATTTGGTATAGAGAATGATGAGCCGGATGACGGTGGGGTGGTCCAAGGTGAAAAACCAGGAGAAGGACGGAGGGGGACTCAGAAGCACCCATTCCCTCCATTTTGCCGCAGCCTGAGGGATTTCAATCTGTTCTGGTTCAGAAAGTGGTTCTGGTTTTTGTTCGGGAATCGGTTCGGAGTTCGGGAGTGAGTCGGATCCGGGTCCTTTATCTAGGGCTGTTTCCGAGCCCGATCCAGGGGAGCTTTCAGCCGGTTTAGAAGTTTGAGCCAGTTCAGAAGTCTGAATTGGATCTACCAGAGCTGCCTTGGCTGGTCCCAATTTTGAGCCCTGCTCCACTTCAAAAGCCGCTTCCAGTGCGCACTCCAAACCTTCTTCCTCCTCCTCCTCCTCCTCTGAGGCATACTCCAAATCCCCCAAATCAATACTCACACCACTCTCTTGGAAAGATTCTTGAAATGGTTCCTTGGCTTGAACCAATCGAGATAGAAGGTCCTGCAGATACTCCCGTTTAACCTGTACAGTCTCTCCATGCAGGTCTCCATCCCCCTTCCCTACTTTTCCACTGGTCCCGTCATCCATTTCCTTCCTCCCCTCCAATTCCCTTTCTTCCAATTCTTGTGTTTTACTTAATTCCCCATCTTTATTTGACTCCTCCATTCCCCTCAGACTATGGAAGACTCGGTCATTTATGGCCTCGTCACGGACGCTTCGGAGGTACTGGCTTACATCCAACGATACGGCGTCCAATTCAAGAGTTTCATGAGAGTCAGGGGATTCAATGGATTCAAGGGGTAAAACGGGTTTCTGCCCGAAAATTTCATCCACCGGGCCTTGTGTGTACTGCACGGAGTCGCTGAGCCGTCGCTTCATGACTGCTGTTCATGACTACTGCTCATGGGAAGATGATGTGAGGTTTGATGGTGCGTCACGTGTCTCGCACCTACCCCACCATCCTGTTGAGCTTTGAGCTTTGAGCTTTGAGCTTTGAGCTTTGAGCTTTGAGCTTTGAGCTTTGAGCTTTTCGCCTGCAATTTTTTGGGAGTAGTGATGATGTTTGCTGGATTCCTATAAACTCAACCTGGGGCTTTGTGACAGTGGCACTTTCCGTATTGTTACCTTTCACCAGTTTTTCGCCTGGTGTTCCAATTCCTTGTCACAAAAGGTGCAATTTTGGATTCTCCCGTAGCTCGGACGCTGCGGTCTGTATATGACGTTCATCCCACCTACGGTGCATTCTTCTTAACACTTGATGAGGACTTCCGGAAGCACGTTCAGCCTATTCCTGAGCGCCCTACCCAGATGACACACCCTCCTCCTGCGCTGGGGTCATGAACGCCTACGACTATCTTTCGGCTCCACGGTCTCCCTACTTCAATCGACTCAGATCGTGGACCTCAGTTTACAAGTGATATGTTCCAGTCCACCTTGACTTTTCTTTATGTGGACTCTCACTCCTTTGGTTACCCCACATCAGAAATTGAATAGCCGGGCAGAAAATTGGAATGATCTGATTGAGGCTGCTTTTTTTATTTACTGACATGTGGTCAAGGTGCAGTCTTACTCGTCAATTCAAAAGAAATCGCCGTCCAAGTTGGATTTCAGATACATCACGTGGTCAACAGTACTGGCCGATTTCCCTGTTCCGATTGACCCCCTTAATCATGATCCTGTAAACATTATAGAAACTCTCAAACGCGTCTATTCCACAGCAATTGCGACGCATATGGCTTCATTCGATAAAGATGAAACTTATTTTGACCGAACAAACAAGGACATTCGCTTTCAAGCTAACAAATAAGTCTAGGTCGACATGACCCGCCTCCCGCCTGACTGGCTTTCCAGATGCTAGGAATCCTCAACATTCTATACTGCGAACAGTCCCTGCTCAAGCGAACGACAGTTCATGTTTGGGGGACGTTTCAAAGATATAGCCTTCTAATCTCCAAAGTACATCGACATCGAGGCTGAGGGGGATGTTAGATCCACCATAGGCAGGGCCCTGCCTATGAAGGTATTATGAAGCCTCTCAGTCCGATTGTTACAATGGTGATACGGCGTTTGGTCATCAGAGCACTTAGTGCATAGATGACCTCTTTCGAATATTCCAGAACAATCCTTACCATTGTTCTAGTGGAGAGTTTTTCGGTCACACGTTTCTCTCAAAGGTATATAAGCCACCCGGTTCCTCTTTTTGAGGAACCATCAACGAATACACGTTTAGGCATAAATGTATTAAAGAACACAACACTCGATACTTTATCCAGCGTATAATCCATTATGATCTGCTAACCCACGTATAAGCATAAGGAAACATACCAATATCCGAATAGCAACTTTAGAACTACTCGCAAAGAAGAAATCGTTGCCCCAACTTTCAAGCTACAATAGAATAACTCGCTCACAGTTTATCAAAACCAATAGGAAACCTTTGACTTGACAATTATAAATTTGTAATGAGAATATGGGACATTATCTTAAAGTTGATGTTATGGATAAATCCAAATATTAAAGGTATCATCTGTTACTCTACTTCTTGTACTGATAAATATATACTATATATACTTAGGGGTGAGTGGAGTAACCAGGTCTATTACATAGTCAGTGTATTACATAGTCAGTGTATTACATAGTCAGTGTATTACATAGTCAGTGTATTACATAGTCAGTGTATTACATAGTCAGTGTATTACATAGTCAGTGTATTACATAGTCAGTGTATTACATAGTCAGTGTATTACATAGTCAGTGTATTACATAGTCAGTGTATTACATAGTCAGTGTATTACATAGTCAGTGTATTACATAGTCAGTGTATTACATAGTCAGTGTATTACATAGTCAGTGTATTACATAGTCAGTGTATTACATAGTCAGTGTATTACATAGTCAGTGTATTACATAGTCAGTGTATTACATAGTCAGTGTATTACATAGTCAGTGTATTACATAGTCAGTGTATTACATAGTCAGTGTATTACATAGTCAGTGTATTACATAGTCAGTGTATTACATAGTCAGTGTATTACATAGTCAGTGTATTACATAGTCAGTGTATTACATAGTCAGTGTATTACATAGTCAGTGTATTACATAGTCAGTGTATTACATAGTCAGTGTATTACATAGTCAGTGTATTACATAGTCAGTGTATTACATAGTCAGTGTATTACATAGTCAGTGTATTACATAGTCAGTGTATTACATAGTCAGTGTATTACATAGTCAGTGTATTACATAGTCAGTGTATTACATAGTCAGTGTATTACATAGTCAGTGTATTACATAGTCAGTGTATTACATAGTCAGTGTATTACATAGTCAGTGTATTACATAGTCAGTGTATTACATAGTCAGTGTAGTACATAGATTAAGTAGATGTAGTAAGTCTCCTATTTGTCTCATAGTTAGTCTTGTTTATCAGTTGGTCGAGAAATTATTGACTCAAATGGATTTCTAAAAAAAGGTTCTTCTAGACTTCTCTGGTCAACTGTAATGGATTCTGGAGAGTCTGTTTCCTTGAACCGTTTGGAGAGGTAATCTGATTTCATCTTTAAGGCGACTTTAATGGACTCCGGGATCTGGGGTGAAACCACTGTATTTTCTTTGGTGGCTTGATCAAAAAGAGCCGCTTTTATACTAGCAATTCCAGGCTGACTTCTTCCCGTAGTTATAGAAATGGATTTTTGGGTTGACTGGTTTGATGGCCTTGGCTTGTATGCAGTACCAACCGTTTTAGGAGTCACTTTTGGCACATCTCTTTGCAAAGTTCCTGAAGTAGCTTTGGGAATCTCTTTGTTAGACTCATTCTCATTAATATCAATGACAAAAGCATCAGCCCATGGTATGGGGTCAAGAAGTTGGGATGGTAAAATAGAGTTGCTGTGTGCAGTCCATTCGTTTAGTATAGGAGACAAAAATGACTTTTTACATTCAGTCAGGTCGGTTTGACCATTATTTCCATTTAGCCCAGTGGAACTTTTGAAAAGGGATTCTTTGAAAATATAAGTCTCCACTTTTTCCTCTGAATCATCCCAAACGGGAGCTTCCAAAATCGAATCATCCCAAACTGGAGTCTCTTTAAACGCATTCCAAACACGACGTTCAGGAATACTTTTGGGATTTATCAAAGGGGTTGGAGGAGCTTTTGAAATGTGATCCTGAAAAGAATCTGATTTGGGTTCTGGAACAATTTTGGTCGAATGGACTTGGAAAAATCGAACTCCTTCCTTATTCATATATGCAGGACAAATGGTACCACCCGAGTTATTTCCAGCAGTAACCTTTTTTCCAGGCCCATTTAAATTGGGATCTTTTAATCCGGGACCTCGTAACTCGGGATATCTTGATTCAGGTTTTCTTAAGTCAGGATTTCTTGACTGAGATACTCTCAACTCAGGACCTTTTAGTTCAGGGACTCTTAGCTTAGGGACTCTCAACTCTGGGACTCTTAAATCGGGGACTCTTGACTCAGGGATTCTCATCTCAGTGAATCTTAGTTCAGGACCTTCATGGACTCTTAAATCAGGGACTCTTAAATCAGGGACTCTTAAATCAGGGACTCTTAAATCAGGGACTCTCAATTCAGGATAGTTTAGGTCAGCAACTCTTAATTCAAAACCTGTTAACTCCGAATTGTTCAGTTCATAGACTATTGACTCAGGAAGTCTGGCCTGGGGTCTGGATTTTGGCCTGTTTTGAGGGTGAATTTGGGGCCTGGTTTGGGGCTGGGATGGATCAGTAATAGGAACTCCATCAAGTTGTTCAACTGAATCATCAATGACAGATCCAACACGAATTTTAGTAGAATCCGTAATAAAGTGTTTAACTGGATCTCTAGACATTTGCAAAGAATCGTTTGGGATTCTAGCTCTAGTTCTAGTTCTAGTTCTAGTTCTAGTTTGTGTTCTGGGTACTGCACCATCCACAAATCTAGACCGAGAGAATGACCTTTGAACTGGTGACTTTCCCAGGGGATTTGGTCCCAGGGGATTCTTTTCCAGGGGACTCTTTTCCAGGGGACTCTTTTCCAGGGGACTCTTTTCCAGGGGACCAACTAGGAAACTGTTTTCTGGGGCACTAGGGGTACTTCCTTTTGTACTGCCTTTTGTACAGACTCTTGTACAGACTCTTGTACCGACATTTGTATGGTCTTTGTCATTAGTCACTCCCAAACCCCCAACACCACTCCTCTTATTTTGAAGTTGGGAGACTCTCAGTGAAGACCGTCTACCACAACCCAACCTTGGATTTCCCCTTGTGAATTCCCGACAATTAGGGGTTTCTTCTACCCTTTCCTTTTCCATTTCCATAATACTCCTAGACTCAACTTTGAAAGCCCTATAACCAGTGACATTGGCCCTTCGTTTCTCTGCAAGTTCGGAAACTAACTCTAATTCCCTCTCAAGCTTGATTCGGTCTTCAGGAAGCCGGTACTGCTTATTGTAATGGTCCCGAGCCAAGGCCACCAAGTATGCAGGCTCCATATCTTTATATGGTTCATGGTAAGGTGCATTCCAAGCAATTATAGTGCTATGAGACCATTTGCAACTTAGTCTCCATGCAAATACTCGGAGTTTACAGAATGTTCGACAAACAGAAACCCGTGCCACTTTTGTTCCGGCCACAGGACACGTTTTATATGAACACACTGGTTTTCGCTGGATATAACAAGCATTATGTTTTTTGACCAAGTTGATTTGACCAATGAAAACGTTCCATTTCCTAGGAAAGTGATTGTTCATTGCACACTCTTCTCCATCGTCCATTCCATAGTCCATTCTATCGTCCATTCCATAGTCCATTCCATCGTCCATTCCATAACTCATTTGATAGTCCTTTTGAGTCTGGTTTGGTTGGCTTGGTTGGTTGTTGATGCGCGCGTTTTCGCACCCAAATGACAGTGCAACCCACCAATTACCTTTAGATGGTAATAACTGCCAAAACAGTATAAACGGGTTGGACGGTTTTGGGACTGCATGAGAGTCAAATTTATAGTTCTGTGGATCCTTGTTAGGAGTATGGGTGGGTGTATGGGTGGGTGTAGATTTAAAAGGAATTTGTGTTGAGATTAACCGGTTAGGAGCCCCATCCTCAATCTTCTGATTCACCTCTAAATCTCTATTTACCCCCATAAAAGACCCGGGAGTTTCGGGATTTTTCATACCAATCTTGTTATTTCTAGCCTTATTAGCTCCATAATCACTTTTGCCCCCAAAACATTGCTTCGGGTCATCGTTTTGACGGTCCCTTTTTTGGGTCTCAACTGTTCCCATCCTCTCATAAATGTAAACGCAATCACGAAATCAAGATCAGTCCAATGCCAGTTTAAAACTTTCAGACTGTGCCAACTACAAAATGAAAAAAAAACAAACAGGCGGTTGGTATGGAAAATGGCCTGGAGTGGTTGGCGAGTAAAAAAAAATATATATATATATATATGGGGAAGGGTGGTACAATACCAAGTGAGAATATTATTGAATTTGAGGAACAAGTCCACTTGCAGATGATTGAACCAGTGATAAGTGCTTGGCCCCTTGGATGCAGGATACCCGTACCTCCCAAAGTTCAGGTTCACTTGTCCCACCGGAACTAAAAATAGAGGAGCATGCAAGTGTTAGACTTGACACTTTATGCATTAGCAGATGAGCACATTTCTAACCCAAGGTGAAATTGTTCCTGAGGGAATTGTTGGTAGGTGGCTTATTTATACCCGCCTGCATATAGGCTCATACTCAGACCAATATGGCTTAGTCTATAAGAAAGAGGGGATATGCGAAATATTGAAACATGACGAATAAGTAAATCTGTCATGATACCCCTAGGTTAAGTTTATGGAGGAGTGAAAACAACGCTAGAACATTATTAATACGTGCTGGGCATATATGCAGGAAATAAAGGGTTTGCAAGGAACGCATGAGTGCAGAGTAGTATATTGTAACTCGGTGTTGGTGTCAAGATGTATTGTCAGGTTTGACTTTAAAAAAGGAAATTTTAGGGGTGTCCGGGTGCAGGAACACGGAGTCCAGCGAATCTCAAGTATATATATATATATATATATATACCTACAGCGGAATCACGAGTAACCCGAATTTCACGGATTTCTTAATACACATCGGTAGCAGAAGTCAAGGACTTTGCAATCCCAAATTTGTATCAGCGGGTACTGCATTTTCTTCCAGGGACTGCATTCTGACGATTACCATGATCCGGACTTATTATAGAGAGGTAACATTGGAACTAGGTCTCTCGAAGAACACTAATCAAATTAAGTATTCATGTACTTAACAGTGGCCAATTAGTTAAGTATTCATGTACTTAACAGTAAAAAAAACCAGTAAGTTAAGTATTCAGTTAATCAACCGTGACCAGTAAAAAAGAGTTAGACCCACCAGAGGCAGTACTACCTTCTTTGTATACTGATAAGAATGCAAGCCATAGATCTGATCACTGATACTTCCAAAGTTAAGACGCTGGTTGAAACTCCACGTGGTAACTCTATTTTCCAGATTATGCAAGTGTATATCATAATTCCAAACAAACAACAAAGATCACCACACCACACCACACCACACCACACCACAAATTCACACTACATCAAAAGTGCACTCTGCAGGTTGCAACCCAATACAGTGTTATTCGAAACGATTCAGACCAGCGCGACAGAACGATTCAGACCACAATAGCAATATTAAACAAGCCAATAGTTCGGCAAATTACTGCTTTTAATAGTTAATAAAGCTTTCACATAAACAGACACGTTTATTTCTTATTTCAAATCCTTGTTCCCTAACAATTTTTAAGTCGTAAGTACGAGACTTCTTTTAATTATTGGTCTGCTTAATTTTGCTATTCTGGTATGAAACATATTGCCGCGCTGGTTTGAATAGTATCCAAAAAGACTGTACACTGTATGCCAATTAGACCATACTCCCGAATTAAAAAAAAAAAGAGTTATAGGGTATAGGATTGGCTTGTACTTTTTCAGCCTTATATTTTTCTTTCTAGATTGATTCATTATTTTATGGCGTATTTTTAGGTATTTTACACTGTAGATCCTTTAACGCCAGTTCAGCAACGATAGTTGCGGTACCAGGAGGTCCTTTCAATTAATCAGGGTGTAACATCCAGAGGATGCTTCATACTATAAGACACTGACCTCATAGCCTCATTGGGATATGTAAACACTTTAGGTGAAGTGTTTACTTCAGGAGGAAGAGAAGGAGAAGAGTTGTTAGTGCTTATTGAAGTATTACCAATACGAGATCTTTTGGTGGGTCTGGTTCTTTGAGGCATCTTGGTATACCTCAGGCGGTTGATGTAGGCAGTTGATGTAGGCAGTTGATGTTCGATTTAAAGTTCTAACAATAAAATGGGGCGGAGTCTTCATTTTATATATATGGAGATTCTTCCTTCACCATAGCAACAAAAATATTGTTGCTACAATTGGTTGCTATGGAAAACTGATTGCTTGCTATTCCACAAGCCATGGGCTAGCAGCGCACTCTTTGATTGTTGTTTTTCAATATATACAGCATCTGTATATAACGAATAGTTATTTTTTAGCTATATTTACTTATAGCAAACTTAAAATACAGTTAGTCGTCAGTATCAATAAGCAGTTCCTATCACAAACTAAAATCGACTATAAATAGGCTATAAAGGAGTGTATAAAATAGTCTTACTAATTCGAGGTAAATCCAACTGTATCGATTTTTTAAAAAGTATATTCACGGACATTTATAATACTGTGACATATGTGAATATAGATGGTATACATAAGATATGTTACGTTTAATCTTTGCTATTATCCATGCTAATATTGCGCAGGCATTTGAATAGATGTTGGTTTAACTTGCTTCTATACCCGGTTTAAAGAAGTGGATCATTGATGAAGTAATTAAAGGTTCTCCTTCTCTTGAAGAGCAATGTGTGGATTTTCTCCTTCTCTTAAAGACCACTGGTTGGATTTGCTCTCCCTCTCAAAACCACATAAACTCGTTCTGAGATATACCACTCATGATACGCTTCAACCACACTTTAGTATGGCGTGAGGTGTTGTATCTTTGAATCCCCTGTCAAGTTTTTTTTCCAAGTCAGCCACGTCACGCATGTTTCATGCTTATAAAACACATGTAAATCAACGTAAACAGTATGTGTCAACAAGTCCAGTCTTTCTCTAGACTATTCGAACTAGCACGGAAAAAAGATTCAAAAGCAATAATTCAAAAAGTTTCGTACCACTCCACACACTCTTTCAAACCAAATAGGGTAATGTATCACACCAACTTTCATTCATTGAAGAATTCCGGTTTAAATAAGTTTGAAAATCATTGTAAACCTTTTCTTTTCTTTTCTTTTCTTTTCTTTTCTTTTCTTTTCTTTTGGCCATGTACCTCTGCCTGTAGCCATTTTCATGTACGACGTGAATTTCTCCCAGTCAATGGCAGCCGCACAATCCCAATTCTGGATCCCAAGCTTCTCGTCGAAGGGAATCTTCGAATCAGGAAAGTAGGAGTCGTCGAGATGCACCCTAATATGAATCTATGCACGTCCACATATAAATCACTAAATTCAGACATGTGCAGGAATTGTTGCTCTTGCTTAAGTCTGTCAAAGGCAATACATCACCCGAATGACCGTCTCGTTGTTCAAGCATATTGTCGAAAAAAGTCTTTCTTAACTCTTTCCATCGAGTAGCATATGTTGACAAGGTAACCAACGTAGCTCCGCTCAGAATCTGTAAGCACCACCACAAGAGAGACGTTGGAAAATGTCCACTATATAGCCATACAACCATAAGATTGATAACATGGACGGTGACAGCGAAGTCCCAGGCCAGCTTGGATCTACCAACAATAAAAGTCACAAATAAAACGCAAAGGAGGTCCACAGACTATCCACTCCGATATCATTTGTTCTCTAAGCTTCCATCAGAGTCTCCTTAGTCATCGGATTTTCTGGTCTTACCTGAATATTTCTGGCCCTTTCTGCATCTTCCTGATCACCTGTTCCGGTCACTTCTAGGCCTTCTCATCTCCGCTCTGACCAATCCCCACCTCCAACCAATGTCCATATCTGACCAGTGTCCACCTCCGACCCCCATCTCCTAATCTTCGAATCTCCAACAGGGTCTTTTCCCCAAATCACAAATCTATCTCCTTAAATCCCCAATCCTTCCTCCGACCGCTTCAATCATATCTGGTTGTCGAACTGCCCAATCATAAAGTAAACATCGTAATTGATGATTTAAATTTCCGAGGGACTCCATTTCCACATGAACCACTGTAACACCAATTTAAACACGATCAGCTGCGACTCCATTTGAACTTGAACAACAGTGACTCCATTTGAACACAACCTCAATTTGAAAATGAACAACAGTGACCCAATTTCAACATGAACAATAGGGACTCCATTTGAACATGAACCACTGTGACTCCACTTCAACATGAGCAACAGTGACCCAATTCGAACAAGAACAACTGTAACCTCAACTTGAACATAAGCCACTGTGACTCCATTCCAACATGAACAACCGCAACTAAGAAAACTTGTTAATGGGTTGGAGTACCTACTCCTTTTCCACCTTGCGTTTCTTCCGGATCACCGGCCCCCGCTTTAACCTCTCCAACATCTTCTGCTCAAACAAACTATGACACGTAGGACACTTTTCCTCCGGCACCCTGCTCATAATACAAAGGCACACCGAACAAACGTACCCCACATCCACCGGTTTCCCCGTCAAGAAACAACTGGCCTTGTAGTCCACATCGGCCTTGGTGGGTAAGATCACCACATTCCGAAGACACGGTTCGATAAAGTAGGCCGTGGCCAAAGTCTGGATAAGACCCTTGGGTTCGGTGATGTGGAGGTACACCCCTGAAGTGGCATCCGCAGCTTGTTGGAGGTACGCAGAGTCACGCGCGCCCAACTTGACTATATCCATGGGCACTTTCATTTTCTGCGCCGCGAAAATCAGGTTCATCACCGCGATATAGTTGTTGTGGTATGTATCATTGGCGGTGATCACCAAAACGCGCAGGTCCATGCTGGTGGTGGTTGTTGATGCTCCATGCACACCTTCTGTACTCAGAGACGCCACACTGTTGGTGGTACTGTTGATGGCAGACGCTGCGGTGGTTTCGATGCTTTGGTCAAAATGGAGCATCCGGTTAGTATAGGTTAGCGCCATGGAAAGGGCCCCACTGAGCGTGGACACGTTTGTATCGTCGTCACTTTCCGCTAGCCGCTGGAGTTCCCGGTTCAATTCCAACACCACGGCTTCGTCCACCATTCGGAATTGACGGTACATTCCCAGGAACCGAGACTCTTTTGGATCATTTGCTTTTGGGTCGGTATTTTTTTCTGGCTGTAAATCGGTGCTTTTTTTTTCTGGTTGTAACTCGCTTTTTTGCCCCTTTTCAACCTCCTTTCGACTATCTGTGTTGGGATGGAGAAACCGTGATCCTGACGGCAGCGAGACGATGAACGCCACTTGGTTGCTGTTGTTGGCGGAAAGGTGGGCGTTTAGAAACACCAAAAGTGCCTTGGTGATATCCTGAAGAGTGATCTGGTTACGAACAGCATACCACAGTTTGGGGGTGATTTCAAAGATCACCGTGAGAAGCGACAGATTCTCGGCCACTTGCTCCGGCACAAGCTCCTGGAACACCAGCTCCGAGATGTTATCCATAGGGTAGAATATGGAGTGAGAGTGTTCCTACCATCATGTGCGGTAGCACGTGCAAATGGTCATGTGATTACTATCACACGACTGACAGCATGTGACGACGACATTTTCTTGCTTTTTGCACGTGATGGTACGCACGTGACTGTGACGTTTGTCGCCTTTCTTTTTTCCGACGACATCAATGTCAATTGTATGTCGCGCGACCTTTGTCGTTTGTCGCACTTTGATCCGGAGTTCTCCCAATTGGTGGTGTTTCTGCAGCGCTCCAATGCTTATACATAATCTAGCCGCACAGCATGCATCAGCCCAATATTCGGGTGGCAACGGTACCCCTCTTTTGCAACCACTGCAAAAGGTATAAAGCCGCCCTTTCGCCCTGCTATAAAGTGCGAAATTAATTATTTTCTATCACATTAGCCTGCTGGCACGTGTTCGTGCGCTACAGTTGTCCCACAAGTTCAACACGTTACAGTCTATTTGACTACTGTTCAAACCAGCGCAGCAATATGTTTCAAACCAGACTAGCAAAATTAAGCATACCAATAATTAAAAGTGTTTGGTACTTACGACTTGAAAATTTTTAAGGATCAAGAATTTGAAATAAACGGTTTATGTGGAATCTATATTAATTATTAAAAACAGTAACTTGTCGAACTATTGGGTTGTTTTTATTTTTCTAGTGTGGCTTGAATATTTTGCCCCGCTGATTTGAATACTTTTGAAAAACACTGTATTCAAACCAGGCTCCAGATTTAAGAATTCAGAATATATTATTGAATTCTAATGAAAGCTGGTGCTTGAAACATTGCCCCATTTGGTATGAAAGACTCTGTGAAGGGGTACGGAAGTTTTCAATTATTGGTTTGTTTTAATTTTGCTAGTTCTGGTTCCAAACATTCTGCCCCCATCTAGATTGAATAGTTTTAAAAAACACTGTACTTCTCGACCTTCCAGGTTTCCTTCCGAGTATTATTATTATTATTATTATGTTACATTCTTGAATACTTCTAATACTGGGAGTTATGTTCATTCGTTGATGGATTCTCAATAAGTGAGTAGTTATGTAGCATGCCCGTGAATACCAGGACGTGAGGCAGGGCGGTTAAACGCCATGTCACGAGGTAAGGTGAATCGATGAGGCCAACTCACGGATTAAGGTTCCTTGGATGAGCCACTGGCATTCGTAGGCTCTAAAGATACCTCTATGGGTAGTGTGTCTACCATGGTAGGTCTAACATATTATTATTATTATTATTATTATTATTATTATTATTATTGTTGTTGTTGTTGTTGTTGTTGTTGTTGTTGTTGTTGTTGTTGTTGTTGTTGTTGTTGTTGTTGTTGTTGTTGTTGTTATGTTCTTTAATACATTTATGCCTAAACTTGTATTCGTTGATGGTTCCTCAAAAAGAGGAACCGGGGTGGCTTATATACCTTTAAGAGAAACGTGGCTGCGAAAAACTCTCCACCAGAACAATGGTAAGGATTGTTCTGGAATATTCGAAAGCTTGCATCTATGTACGAATTGCTCTGATGGCCAAACGCCGTGTCACAGAAATGGAATTTGTAATAGACACTATTAGAATCGGACATCGTAGGTACCATAATGTATCTATGGGTAATGTTCTAGCTATTGTGGATCTAACAAAAACTATGTAAGAATAATAAGACCAAAAAGAGTAATAAGGCTAATAAGGCTAATAAGACTATACAACTGATATTATTATAGTAATATAATGGTGTACTACTGGATAATCCCATACTACTAGATAATCCCATACTACTACATAATCCCATACTACTAGATAATCCCATACTACTAGATAATCCCATACTACTGGATAAACCCTTACTACTAGATAAGAATACACTACTGGATACAGTAGATCCTACTAATAAGACTAATAAGACTATATAAGACTCATGAGACTATAGAACTGGTACTACTATACTAATTTAATGCTGTACTACTAGATGGTTATGTTCTTTAATACACTTATGTCTAAACTTGTATGCGTTGATGGTTCCTCAAAGAGATGAAAGAGATGAACCATCAACCTGATTGTTCTGGGATGTTCGAAAGGGGCCTCTGATTCACAACTTGTCATGACGACTATATGACTATATGCCGTATCACCATTGCAACAATATTCGGACTGAGAGGCTTCATATTACCTTAATAGGCAGGGCCCTGCTTATGGTGGATCTAACAATTATTATTATTATTATTATTATGATCATTATTATTATGATCATTATTAATATCGAGCACCATCCCTTGTCCTCCTTTGCATGAGAACATTTTCATATAGTCTGCTGGTCTGGTCTTCCTTAGGTGGTGGTTTGTCCTTGTCCAACTTGTTTTTTTTGGTGTCTACAAATCCATTCATCCTGGCTCTCATTGGTAAGGACAACCAATTAAAAGCCACTTTTGTTGTTGTTGTTGTTGTTGTTGTTGTTGTTGTTGTTGTTGTTGTTGTTGTTGTTGTTGTTGTTGTTGTTGTTGTTGTTGTTGTTGTTGTTGTTGTTGTTGTTGTTGTTGTTGTTGTTGTTGTTGTTGTTGTTGTTGTTGTTGTTGTTGTTGTTGTTGTTGTTGTTGTTGTTGTTGTTGTTGTTGTTGTTGTTGTTGTTGTTGTTGTTGTTGTTGTTGTTGTTGTTGTTGTTGTTGTTGTTGTTGTTGTTGTTGTTGTTGTTGTTGTTGTTGTTGTTGTTGTTGTTGTTGTTGTTGTTGTTGTTGTTGTTGTTGTTGTTGTTGTTGTTGTTGTTGTTGTTGTTGTTGTTGTTGTTGTTGTTGTTGTTGTTGTTGTTGTTGTTGTTGTTGTTGTTGTTGTTGTTGTTGTTGTTGTTGTTGTTGTTGTTGTTGTTGTTGTTGTTGTTGTTGTTGTTGTTGTTGTTGTTGTTGTTGTTGTTGTTGTTGTTGTTGTTGTTGTTGTTGTTGTTGTTGTTGTTGTTGTTGTTGTTGTTGTTGTTGTTGTTGTTGTTGTTGTTGTTGTTGTTGTTGTTGTTGTTGTTGTTGTTGTTGTTGTTGTTGTTGTTGTTGTTGTTGTTGTTGTTGTTGTTGTTGTTGTTGTTGTTGTTGTTGTTGTTGTTGTTGTTGTTGTTGTTGTTGTTGTTGTTGTTGTTGTTGTTGTTGTTGTTGTTGTTGTTGTTGTTGTTGTTGTTGTTGTTGTTGTTGTTGTTGTTGTTGTTGTTGTTGTTGTTGTAGTCCGTAGTCCGTAGTCAGTCATGAGTAGTAGTAGTAGTAGTAGTAGTAGTACAGTGGGGCTACTAGTCTATAGAAATCACTAAATAGGAAATACTACAGTACTACTACTACAATACTACAGTACTACTACTACAATACTACAGTACTATTATACTCTTTTACTCTACTCTACCATACTACTACTTTACTATACTCTACTACTCTACTACTCTACTACTCTACTACTCTACTACTCTACTACTCTACTACTCTACTACTTTACTATACTCTACTACTCTACTACTCTACTACTCTACTACTCTACTACTCTACTACTCTACTACTCTACTACTCTACTACTCTACTACTCTACTACTATACTACTATTGTTATATCCGCAGCTAAAGCGTTTGAATAATATTTTGAAGCACGAGCAACAAAAGGAAATTTCTTCTAAGAAAGAATCTGAGCCCAGACTCGTGTTTTTCATGAGAGTGCAGACCCAGAATAAAGCCTTGAACATGCCTCGTTTAGCGGAGAACGTACTTGAGGCCTTGAGACTCACTGAGGTTAATATGGCAGTCTTTGTAAAGTTGACCAGCACCGTGGAGCCAGCTTTGAGGCTTGTGGCTCCTTACATTGTGGTGGGAACTCCCTCTTTGGCATCGGTGCGTCACTTGTTTCGGAAAAAAGCATGTATCTACGCACCTAGAGAAGACAGTGAAGATCAGACCAAAGCAAATGATGATCAGGCCGAGGCAGATGAGCACGCGGAGGAGCCTCTTCGTACAGTCAAATTGGACAATATCCAGGCAGTGGTGGACCGTTTTGGAGATGACTTGGGTCTCATCTGTATTGAGGACATTATCCACGAAATTGTTACCTTGGGTGATAACTTTAAGGCAGTCAACTTATGGTTGGCGCCCTTTCCATTAAGTGCAACCAACCAGGGTTTCGGATAGACTGTTAGTCTGTTGGACTGTTGGTCTGTTAACTGTTGGACTGTTAACTGTTAAACTGTTAGATTGTTAAACTGTTAGATTGTTAGACTGTTAAACTGTTAGACTGTTAGACTGTTAGACTGTTAGACTGTTAGTCAGTTAGTCTGTTGGTCAGTTAGACTGTTAGACTGTTAGACTGTTAAATTGTTAGACTGTTAGACTGTTGGACTGTTAACTGTTAAATTGTTAGACTGTTAGACTGTTAGTCAGTTAGTCAGTTAGTCAGTTAGTCAGTTAGTCAGTTAGTCAGTTGGTCAGTTAGACTGTTAGACTATTTCAGAGTTTTTGCTGATTGTTATAAATATCCTTGAGGTATTACGAGAGTTGTTTCTGGTGGCTGTTTCTGGTGGCTGTTTCTGGTGGCTGTTTCTGATTACTTAATTAACACTAGGATATGGGCGAGAGCTCATTTTTATGTAGAACACTACCTATAGATACAATATGGAGCCTACGATGTCCGATTCTAGTAGTGTCGACTACAAATGCCAATGCTATGACACGGTATTTGATCGTTGTGACAACACGTGAATCAGAGGCCCTTTTCGAACATTCCAGAACAATCCTTACCATTGTTCTGGTGGAGAGTTTTTCGCAGCCACGTTTCGCTCAAAGGTATATAAGCCACCCCTGTTCCTCTCTTTCAGGAACCATCAACAAATATAAGAGTGTTAGGCATAAATGTATTAAAGAACATAACAACTATACTACTATACTACTATATACACCTTTGCCCAGGTGTCTTTACGTGTTGAGAATTAGTCCAGGTCCTCAAACAGGATATGTGGATTATCATTGCACTTGGACCCATCGTGAAATGGATGTCAAACATGTCTTTCCTTAACGGTGAGCCTGACTAAGACACTTACTTGAGACAAGTACCGAGCTTTTCGTAAAAGCTTAAAAGTTGGTTCCAGAGTAAATATGTGTCTTAAAACCCAACAAGCTCCTATACGGTTTAAAGCAAGCTCCGCTTGTCTGGAACCAAGTTAATACTTACTAGCGTGATGTGGGATTACAAAACTGCCAATGAAAAACATGCATTTGTCAGAAGCATACCAACTTTTGTTTGGAACTTTTATTTGGAAACAGTTTAAAAGATGTGTTAAGATGAAAAAAAAAAGATGAGCAGCAGCTTTCAATTGAAAGATTTAGGAGAGGCCCAGTATTTTCTCGGCTAAACAACATGGGTGGGAAATGGTGGTACTAGACTTCATTCAGAAGATCATACTAATGCTCAATTATCAAGCTCTGTTAGTTTTCAGACCTATATTTATTAAGCGTGTCCTAGGGCTAATTCGTGTTATCCTCAATTGTTCTGAGGGAACTCCTAGCCTTACAAACGTGAGCGACAGTCCCTCCTTTTATATCGGGGTGGACGTGCCTCGCTCAAATCGCGCACGCCCAGACTTTGAGCTCTAGCGCGCATGCGTGAAGTACTCACGTGTTAACACTCCCCTGAAGCCTGTGCTGCGACATAAGGCTTCTCGCCAGTTGACGGTATTCATTTACCAGCTGACCTAAAAGTGTTCGAGAGATATTCAGAGCCCGATGTAAATCTTGTTGGGCAGAAACCCCGAGACTTTTGTCGCTCCTTTGGGAATGAATTGATACTGGTAGCCATGAAGGGACTTCATTACTCAATATCGACCTAACATAACCTGTCTCCCGACACCAGACCCACCAATATTAACTAGTGTTGTTAATTTACAGACATATATTTATATACTACTACTACTATACTATACTATACTATACTATACTATACTATACTATACTATACTATACTATACTATACTATACTATACTATACTATAC
>NLAW01001720.1:724-11711 GCA_002370915.1 Metschnikowia lochheadii | reverse complement strand
AGAAGTCAGTTCTTCCGTAAGGTCAAGTGATGGGGTGGACTGGACGCAAACTACAGTGAATAAATATATGTCTGTAAATTAACAATATCTACAAGTCTTTATTACTGTTACGACTATTCCTCTACCATTAATCTACCATTACTCTTCCACTACGACGAGTACTACTGCTACTGGTATTTATACCACAATATACTTCTAAGTACTATGCTTCGACAACTACTACTACTATGGACACACTTGACTAGTGTAGTCCTAGTTACTGTATTACTATATACTGTATTACTATGTACTGTATTACTATGTGCTAATTTTCAGACTTACGTTTATTGAATATGTCTCGTGTCTAGGCCACGTTATCTTCAATCCTCCGGGAAACCTCCTATCTTTACAAACTTGGGCGGCAGCCCCTCCTTTTATATTGGAGTGGCAGGGATGTGCATGCATCCATAGCGATAGCCGAACTCGGAGCTCAAAGTGTATCTTTGAGACATTGCGGCATAAGCGCCGTGCTCAAATAGCGCATGCTTAGACATTGAGTCCTGAGACATATGCGTGACGTACTCACGCTTTAACACTATGTACTGTATTACTCTATACTATACCACTAGTTACTGTATTACTAGTTACTGTACTACTATATACTGTATTACTATGTACTATAGTACTATATAATGTACTACTATGTACTATACTACTATGTACTATACTACTATGTACTATACTACTATATAATGTATTACTATATACTGTACCACTAGTTACTGTACCACTAGTTACTGTCTGGTAGTCTCCAGTGAAATGGTCTTCTGATTCGCTTTCTAAAGATGGTCGTCTGGTACTCTTTCTAAAGATGGTATTAGCAAATAGTAATGCAGAGCATCAAACAAATGAGTTGAAGAAACACTAGGGTTGGCCCGGGATCTGCAATGAAGTACAAATGATAGGACTTCGATGCATTGAGCAAGCACAACGCAGAGAGAAATGAGTGATATATTAGTATAGTGTAATGTGTCAGATTCTGGTTTACGTCAGGTACTCTAGCTACTATGGTTTTTTGGTTGATGATATCTCCGACAAAGGAATCTGAGGTGGGTGCTTATATATAGTTGTAAAGGTGCTCGCAGGTAGCTGCCGGGTGACTTGAGGGCTAATAACGCGCGCTGGTTAAAAGTGTTGAGAGTTAGCATATACCAATTGGTTCAGAGGAACTTTCAACTTAGATTTTAGTATATACAATACACAGGGATACGTAAGTTGTGCCTTACTAGACCGAATTTCTAGCTCGGGGCCACGGCCTCTTCTTATACTCTTCTGGTCGTCAAAGTCCGGTACGGTCCCATTGTCCTGGTTCCACACAGCCCTATTGTTCAGTAAATAGTGAGCAGTTCCCATTCCTCTCGGACACGTACGTGTCTCACTTGTCTGCATTCAACATATCCACGAAGTACCTTGCATCCGTATACGCTAGGTACTCGTTGGCAGGAACTGATATATGATTGGACTTCATGAACTCTACCAAAAGAGGGACTCTGGTAATCGTGCTTGTCATCTCTCTCTTTGTAACTCTATTGCTATGTAAAGTAGTGAGTTCGTGACTTGTATTTCACTAATGATACTGCTCAGAATAGAGCGGGATCTTCTCTATATATATAGTTGTCCACGGAACTCCTAAACCGAGCTCTCTCATCTACATTGTCTTCTCCGAGACAATGCCCAGAGGTAGACGCGGCTTAGGTCTAGCTTTGTCTTCCTCCAACAATACCCAACATTGTTTCATCTGGATACTTCACATGAACATGCAGTACTCGCGCATATGCAGCACCCGCATGCTCATCAGTCATATGTCGCATATTCCAACAAAAAGGCCCTATACAAAATATCAAGCAGAGAGGGTTCATAATATCCTGAATAGGTAGGGGAACTAACTATGGCGGATCTCGATCTGACATGCCCCCCTCCTCCCCCCCTCCTCCCGGAGCCTCGATGTCAATTTTTTGGGGCATTGAAGGGCCACCAGTTTGAGTATAGTCCCGGTAGAACTGTGTGGCCTAGGAGATCATGCCTCCAGCTCCTATATTGGTGATTCCAGCTTGCGGGTGGTCTGCGGAGCATTGGGACGAACTGATAAAAGTTTGCAACCACTGATAAAAGTTTGCAACCACTGATAAGAGTTTGCAACCACTGATAAGAGTTTGCAACCACTGATAAGAGTTTGCAGCCATTGATAAGAGTTTGCAGCCACTGATAACAGTTTGCAGCCACTGATTGGTGAATCGACTTTTAAAGTGTCGCAAGGTACTGCGAACTTTGCAGCGAATTTTTGGTGGCACCTGCGAAGACTCTCACCTGCGAAGACTCTGGCATTTGGGTAACTGATGGGACAGTTCGTACAGTATGTGCAGTTTGTACAGTATGTGCAGTTTGTACAGAATGTATAGTATGTAAAGTATGTACAGTATGTATCAGCATAGACCTGGTGAACTTCTTGGATGGGACATTTTTGATGTTGTGGTCAAAATGATTTGGCTTTGCTGAAGAAAGCTTAACGTGCAGGTAGGACTGCTGTTGGAAAGTAGCACCGAATAAGCGCGCGCACGGCGCTCTGGGCTTGCAGGGCTCGCCGCTACTAGTTTCTCTACCTTGGTTGTCCTGCCAACCAAGGGTCAGTGAAGACCGACTCCCATTTACATAATGAGGCCTTCGCTACCCCAATTACTTAGTCAACTAATCGAATATCTCTGACTAGGGAGCCATACCAAGATGCCTCCTAGATCCAGACCCACCAGACCTCCTCGTACTGACTCTGAGACTCCTCCTATGTCTGAAGTAAACACTTCCCCCAAAATGTTTACTTACCTTGATAAGGCAATGCGATCCTTGACCTATAAACAGAAGGGATCTCTGGACATTACACCATGGTTACTCTACGGGCCACCTGATTGCCCACCATACATAGCTGAGCTGGAGTTAAAGACTTTACAACTGCGCAGAAAATGCGATTGAGTGTTTCGGCAGTATCAGTAGAATCGTGACAGAAAAGGTTAATCAGAACTGTGGGTTGGGGTAGTGTGGAAGTTCGAGTGCTTGAGCCCGTATTCTCCCATGGCTAGGACAGACTGCTGACATAATGCAGTATAGAGATATGATATTTTTGGTCTCAGATAAGGTAGTGTATTAACCTGTTACATGTGAATTTATACTACCATGACTACTACTACTACTACTACTACTACTATTCCTATTACTACCACTACTATTGCTACTACTACCACTACTACTACTACTACCACTACTACTACTACCACTACTACTACTACTACTACTACTACTACTACTACTACTACTACTACTACTACTGCTACTACTACTACTACTACTATTGCTACTACTGCTACTACTACTACTACTACTACTACTACTACTGCTACTACTACTACTACTACTACTACTACTACTACTACTACTACTACTACTACTGCTACTACTACTACTAGTACACTTACTTACCTGGTGAAAATACTACTATTAGGTTACCGACTACGGACTACGCACTACGAACTACGCACTACGCACTACGCACTACCGACTACAAACCATAGAATAAGACTATACTACCACATAGGTTCTTGTCGGATCCACCATATCCAGTGATTCATCTATTGGGATATTATGAAGCCTCTCGTCCTGATACTACCAATGACCATTCTGTGGGGTCTGCCACTCCAGCTTCTAACTAGGCTCTTACTCAGGCTTCACTCTCTTGAAACGTTATACAAACAGTTCCAAATCCACTTTTTGAGTAGCTTCTCCCTTTTGGTAAAACTGAGTTGTCAGGGCAGGAAGCTTGAGTGGATTGCTTTTGCATTTCCTCAGGGGATTTAATCAAAACAATGGCCAAACCTTGCTGCAAATGCCACTCGATGTGACAGTGGAAGAACCAAACTCCTGGGTTGTCGGCCTTGAATCTCAACACAATGTAAGATTGAGGGTTGAAGTAAAAACCCGTGTCTCTGATTATAGGGTACTCGGGGTACTCAGGAGGATTCTTGGGGGTACTCAGGAGGGTTCTTGGGGTCGAAAGGAACTGGCGATGCATCATCTGAAACTCCTTCTCCTCTGGTAATCATTTAGAAATCATGTCCATTCAAGTGGAAAGGATGCTTACCAGTATCGTTGTTGTTAAGCACGGTATCAGCCATTGTACAATGGCATCTCTCTGCAACACTTGGGCTTTGATGTTTCCGTAAATGAAGTCGTTGGTTGCAAACTCTCCGTCATTCAAAGCTGTGGCAAGAACTGGCACCTTAGGAGTGGTGTAAGTGATGTTGTTGAAGAAAGCATAGTTGATACCGTTACCCAAGTTGTCCATGACTACATCAATGACAATCTGCTCATCGGAATGGTCCAAACGTCTCTCCTTCGAAACAGGTTGCCAATAGGAGTCATCCCAGAAGTCGTCGAGAGAGTCAACATAGTTCTCTTGTGGGTAAGTCCGCATCCTTATCATAGGTGATGGAGTTGGTGGAGTTAACAAGCAAGTCTTCTGGCAAAACATCCAACATATCGGTATCGATAGAGTTCATGAAAGCATAGTTTCTGTTGGAAGATTCCTTGGTGGTGAACAAAACATCATAACGTTGGGCAATGGTCTCATGAAGCATGGATGTGGTGTTCGGCTGAACATACATACCATCCACAGCCACCACGGTGAACTCATGGTCCTCCATCCACAAGTACTGCCTGACAAATCAACCAACATTCACACGATTCTAACAAGGTACGTGGTGTTGGGTTGAACCTCTCAAGTCTTGTTTCTGGTTTCATTGCACAAGGTGTTTTGAGGAATAGGCTTTTTCAGCTCCCGTGGGATTGAATCTGTTCAAGAACTTTGGAATCAATCCATCTGCTTGAGTATGGTACCATTCTCCAATGGCCAAGGTGACCTCCTCATGGAAATCAAAAGGATAGTCCGACTTTTGTTTCTCCTCAATGATGAAGAGTCATCTCATACTTTTCTCAGAAGCCACACCTTCGCCATTCTTAGGCTTGGCCTTTTCGGTCTTCTCAGGCTTTATATGGTCGGCCATTTTACTATCAATGATATACTGTACTACTATATACTGCATTACTAGTTACTGTATTACTAGTCACTGTATTACTATCTACTGTAGTACTAGTTACTGTAGTACAGTGTTTTTTGAAACAATTCAGACCAGCGAGACAAAACGATTCAAATCTGCGAGACAAGACGATTCAAACCTGCGCGACAGAATGATTCGGACCACACTAGCAAAATTAAACAAACCAATAACTCACAAACTTTCGTACCCCTTCGCATATCCTTTCAAACCAAAAGGCGTAATGTTTCACACCAACTTTCATTGGAATCCAGTATTCTGAAACCTTACATCTGGAGGATTGCCTAATATTGTTGAGAATGAGCATTGACTGATCATTCCAGAAATGGAAAGCGTGCTCTTAGAAAGTATAGAGTGTGCTTCGCCTTCCTTTGGTGATTCTTGATTGATGAAGGTTTAGCTCTAGCAAACCAAATAAGAAAAATGAAGCATGTTGAAGAAGGTTTAGCTTCAGTGAAAGACTAAAAGTCTAGTAGAGTTCCTGGACTATATAAGTTGGAACTCTCGCTACAATCCTAGTGTTAATTAATCAATCAGAATATTATCTGGGAAGCCATCACAATGTCTTCTACTCCCAGACCCACCAGAAACAGCTCTCGTATAACTCCTCAAGTATACACATACCTTCATGAGACTATGAACTTTATGAACACCAATAAGTACAGTCCTCTGGACTGTACTCCATGATTATTGAAAGGACCATCTGATGTGCCCGCAACTCGGGCACATGCGGAGATAATTAATCTACAAATATTGTAGATCCTTTAATGCCAGATCGGCAACGAGAGTTGCTGCATCAGGCGGTCCATTAATTAACCAGGGTGATACATCCAGAGTAGAGTATGTATCTTACTGTAGGACACTGTTCTCATAGTCACATCAAGATATGGAAACACTTTAGGTGAAGTGTTTACTTCAGGAGTAGATGGAGTAGAGGTGTCGGTGTTCATTGAAGTATAATCCATACGAGGTCTTTTGGTGGGTCTGGTAATTGGAGGCATCTTGGTATACCTCAGGCAGTTAATATTTGATTAACGTTCTAAACAATAAAATGGGGCATGGCCCGCATTTTATATTTGGGGAATCTTCCTTCACCAGAACAGCGACCATTGTTCTCTATGAAAAACCTAATGGGTGCTATTTCAAAACATATGGCTGGAAGCGCGCTCATTTATTGATGTTTTTCAACAGACGTTTGCAGGAAGCCCAGCATTACAACCGGACCTTGTCATCAGGAGGGAATCAGGTTTGTCCTAGAGACGACAGATTAACAAGACCGGTGCAGGAAGAAGGATTCCAGAGAATGGAAAAGTATATATAGAGGAGAGCCCGCTCTTGGTTGAACGGTATCATCATTGACCACAATACTACAAACCTTCTAGTATATATCAGTAACTCATCTCAAACACTTCAGAAGAAACAACTATGAACTACGACTGCTCCGGATCTCTTGGAGTTATTAGCCAACAACGATGTAACTGTTCTTGACTATGACACCGTCATCGGTAATGCTCAACATGAGGGGCTATGTAATTAGTCAGCGAAGAAGTGAATGAGAAATTACATCGGCCCCCGTATCCACAATTATTTTGTACTAGTTACTCTTTAAATCTATTAGAACCACTGTAGTGTAATAAGTGTATTAGTTACTCTTTAAGTCTGTTAGAACTAGTGTAGTGCAATAAGTGTATTAGTTTTGTGAAATGGAATACCGTGCTCATGTAACACCCGATGGGCTCGTCGATGGGCTACGCAATCGGTGTTGAACATGTGAGATGTCTTAACCCGCGTCTACAGGTATGGGCTACCAACAGGACAGTGGAATGGGACAGAGAGACAACTCTCATAAGGTTTCGAAGAATGTATATGTGCGGACGGATAGTATAAGCCGGGGCTTGGCGCTGGAGTCATAGGGTTTGACTTCAGACAAGGGATTAACAAGTCCGGTACAGAAAGAAGACGGAATTCAGAAGGGAACGTGGTATATAAAGAGGGGATCTCGCTCTTGGTTGAGGAGTATCGGCGAAGACCACAAGACAGAAATTCTAGTCTATATAAGTCGAACAAGTTAAGAATACATTAAAAGAATGAACACTAGTGTACCAGAATTGTTCACACTCTTAAGGAGAAATAACATAGGCGTTCCAGTCTATGTGAGTGTCTATGGACATACTCAACAATCGGCACCTCATTGATCCTGAACTTATCGAACGCACTAGGGGCGATTCTGGTCTAGCCGATTGTCTTGCGTATCTGTACAGGAATTTTTGAATACTAATCAGACCAGCACGGCAATATGGTTCAAACCAGACTAGCAAAATTAAGCAGACCAATAATTAAAAGAAGTCTCGTACTTATATACCGTACTTACGACTTAAAAATTGTTAAGGATCAGGGATTTGAAATAAAATGTTTATGTGAAAGCTTTATTAAGTATTAAAAGCAGTAATTTGTGGAACTATTGGGTTGCTTAATTTTGCTACTGTGGTCTGAATCGTTTTGTTGCACTGGTGTGAATCGTTTTAAGAAACACTGTACAACAAGAACGAACAACAAAGTGATATGGAGTTGGAAGTGCCCCTGATGCACGATACTGTTGACCACCCTATGAGTGACGAAGAACCCTATAATATCACCGGGTAAAGAATCAGGTAAGCGGGGCCAATACAATATCTATCCAAAGTACATTAAGGATAAATTTTGGCATGATGTCATCGAGAAGGGTTACTCAGTATATGAGCGGCAGAGCAAAAGTATAACTTCAAACTTCAAACTGCTTATACTTGGAAAAAAAAAAATGGAATAAGGAGGTTTGTATGCAAATACAGGGAGAAGAGGAAGCTCCAAAGAAACGCGGAAGCAAAAACCTATCTTGACCGAAGAGCACAAGTCATACTTGCAAGGATTGGTTGAGGTCGATGCAACGTTTACTTTGCAATCCATGTCAGATAGTATCCGAGCTGCATTCAATAACATCAAGGTCAGTGCCCCAACATTGTATAGGTTTGTTACTAAAGTATGCCAATTGACTATAAATCGTATTTCCAAATGGTCTACAAGGAGGGGCCTGGACGATATCAAGCAGCAACAGTACGAATGGGCAAACGAGTATGGGCACAAGCTCAACTTTACCAAAAACTGTATCTTTATTGATGAAGCCGGCTTCAACATCAGTATGAGGAGAGAATCCGGTTGGTCCTCGGTAGGAGAGAAGGCAATAACATAGGTACCTGTAACAAGAGGATTAAATGTATCTTTTTTTAGGAGGGATACATCTGCTCAGGGATGCATCTATTTGAAAATTCGACAGCGCAATAAGCTCGTATCAAACAACAAGAAGAGGAAGTTGGACGCAGGTGAGTCTAAGTCCGAAGTAATGCCAAGAGGTACCACAGCCAACCATTTCTACGCGTTCGTGAAACCAGTTATAGATCAAATAGAGTCTTCTGATAATCTCCGTGAATTGAAGTACTTAGTTCTCGATAATGCACAGCCATTCACAAGCGTCGTGATCTCCAATTATTGGTTAGCATAGTGAATTTGGAATTCTATACATAACCCGTAATAATTTTTGAAGGGTATTTTTGATACTGATAATGCCGTATATTTTATAAGGTAGCTTTATGTCAACGAGTACCTAGCGTGTACGGATGCAAGGTACTTGGTGGATTTGTTATATGCAGACAAGTGAAACACGTACGTGTCCGAGATGAATGGGAACTGCAGACTATTATGGAACAATAGGGCTGTGTGGAACCAGAACAATGGGACCGTACCGAACTTTGACGACCGGAAAAGTATAAGAGGCGGTGGCCCAGAACTAGAAATTTGGTCTAGTAAGGCACAACTTACGTATCCCTGTGTATTGTATATACTAAAATTCAAGTTGAAACTTTATAATTAGGCAATTTACTGAATTACCTATAATAATCTCTAATTTTAGCATATTATTCATATTGTTATTAATAGGTGTATAATAGGGATTCACATGCCCAGAGCAACTTAGAGCTTGTCTTTTTGGCCCCCTTACTCTCCTTGCTTGAATGCAATTGAGGAATTTTGAGCCGTTTGTAAGTCCAACAAAGGTCAAGCAGTCTAGGTTAGAAAAGAAAGAAGTTTTGACGCCTGCAATTCAATTCGACAATCTACACAAGAAGTAAGTCCTCGAAAGTTATCAAGGGTTCTGCGCGCACGCGGGAGAGTATGTAAAGGCTTGGTTAGAGCGTGAATTATTCTAAATGTTAAGAAAATACGCTACTTTACGACAAAACAAAAAGCCAAAAAAAAAAAAAAATAGAAAATGAAAAAAAAATAGAAAATGAAAAATAGATAAAAAAAGGAAAAAAAAATAAAAAAAAAGGGAAAAAAAGATAAAACAAGAAGGAGAAAAAGATAGAAAAAAAGGGGAAAAAAAGATAGAAAAAAAAAGGGGAAAAAAAGATAAAAAAAAGGGGAAAAAAAGATAAAAAAAAAAGGGGAAAAAAAGATAGAAAAAAAGGGGAAAAAATAGGGTGATGGTTGGATTATTTCGATTTTTTGTATGAATACAGTGTTTTTCAGAATTCTTCAAACTAGCCTCCAGATTTAAGAATCCAGAATATTGAATTCTAATCAAAGATGGTGTGAAACATTAGGCCATTTGGTTTGAAAGACTCTGTAAAGGGGAACGAAACCTTTTTAATTATTGGTTTGTTTATTTTTGCTAGTTCTGGATCCAACCATTTTTCTCCCCTAGTTTGAATAGTTTTGAAAAACACTGTATACGGAAAGTAGTTTGAAAAATTTCGATGGCACCTTTTGGTTTGAAAGAATGTGCGAAGGGGTACGAAACTTTGTGAATTATTGGTTTGTTTAATTTTGCTAGTGTGGTCCGAATCATTCTGTCTTCTTGGTTTGATTCATTCTGTCGCGTAGGTCTGAATCGTTTTGTCGCGCAGGTCTGAATCGTTTCAAAAAACACTGTACTATAATGCCTCTGTGCCTCAGCATGATTGTGTGATTTGATGTGAAGAGTCGGTACATGCTCCCACCTGCGCCACCATGGTGACCTTTAGGTGGGAGCTTCCCTAGGGGTGTACGGGTCGAACCAAACATTACGCAATTTGGTTTGAAAGAGGGTGCGAAGGGGAACCAACGTGTTGTGATTTGTGACTTAGTAATGGAACTGTCGTACTCCTTGGACTCTTCGTTAGCTCTTTGTTCAATGATCGCGCTAGCTCGTTCCCATTATTATTGAGGACTCAAATCTTTTCTAGGAACGTTGATGCGTTTGGTTCTCAAAGCATTTCTATTTGCTTCTCTATAGTGTCCTTGCTTCAACAATCTATCTGCAACACCATGCGCACCACATCATTAGGCTTGAACTCACCGATTCTGTTAATTTACAGACATATATTTATTCACTGTAGTTTGCGTCCAGTCCACCCCATCACTTGACCTTACGGAAGAACTGACTTCTCTATGGGTGGCTGAGAATCTTTTCTCACGCCGCCCGGCGGCTCATCCGTCGTCCTGCGTATCAGCGCTAGTCACCCCATGCGTGTGACTGCTTCTCCAGTTCTTATCCACGCGTTAACAGAATCTAACAAAAACTATTCAAACCACAGTAGCAAAATGCACAGTCTAGTCTTTTAAACCAAATGGTGGAATATTTCATTAGAATTCGATATTGTGAAATCTTAAATCTGGAGGCTGGTTTTAATGATTTTGAAAAACACGGGGTATACAGTTAGTCCAGGGACCCCTAAATCCATCTCTCCCAAAACAGTCTCTCCCAAAACAGTCTCTCCCAAAACAGTCTCTCCCAAAACAGTCTCTCCCAAAACAGTCTCTCCCAAAACAGTCTCTCC
>NLAW01001718.1:0-53858 GCA_002370915.1 Metschnikowia lochheadii | reverse complement strand
TTTGTACTAGACACGACTAGAATCAGACATCGTAGGCTCCATATTGTAACTATAGGTAGTACACTACCTATAGTGGATCTAACAGAATTAGTAATAGTAGATTATAGGGGTGGTAGTAGTACAGTAGTAGTACAGTAGTAGTAGTAGGGAATTATCGTAGCACTATCTGAACATAACACTATTATACACTAGTCGATGATTTTTGGAAGACTAGCATGTGAGTAGTAGTAGTAAAGAGTAGTAGGGATACTTGAGTTCTGGGTTAAAGCAGGGCACTCGTGTCTTACAGGAATGTAATCACAAACATTCTTATCAATAATTTTTAGCAGCAGAAGAGTACTAGTGACTGTTCTATCACTTTATAAGACACCGAGTACTTAGCTTATTCTAGAGGTGAGATTAATGTAACTGCAGTTTGACTCTTCAGCAGGAGGAAATGGTATATATCCTTGTTGCACGTGACCAACTTAAAAGCTACGATGGTACTTCTCTATATATTCGAGAATTTAGCTAAAGAGATAGATTATGATGGACTCAATGATCTTGTTTTTGATTAATGCCAAGACTATCAAGCCAGTACTATACAGACACTACTACAGCTACGGTACTATTGATATAGTACTACAGTGACAGGACTATAGAAACAGTACTAGTGTTATGTTCTTGATATATGCATGCCTTATTGGTACTATGTTCGTTGATTGTTTCTCAAAGAGAGGAACCGGAGCGGCTTATGCAACATTGAGATGAACGTGGCATAGGAAATTTCTCCATCAGGACAATGGTTGGGATTGTTCTAGAATATTTACATAGTGTTTGCAAATGCCATTGTTAAGATCGGACAGAGTAGGCTTCACGATACCTCTAAAGGCCGGGCCCTGCCTATCGTGAATCTAACAACTATAGAAACAGTTCTAATAGTGCTATGGACTATACTTGGAGAACTATAGAGCACCACATTTTGTAATGAAAGGATCTCCAGAAAAGATAGAGTACTATAGAGGGTTAGAGGATAAGCATAAAGAGCAGAGGATATTAGAGTATTAGAGTAGTGGCTATAGCGCAGGTCACCAACAAGAATATAAAGACAAATGATGTGGAATAGAGATGACAGTACAGGGATACACTATTTGGAGTGGTTAGACTAGTGTTAGTGGTGCTAGTAGAGCTAATATGTATCAGTAGATAAATTTAACATAGGTGATGATGTGTTCTAAGGTATTGTAGGTACTGTCTTAGGTGGTATAGGACTAGGCAAATGTACTAGGTCCTCATAAAAGCCATGTACTAGATACTGATAATTGGATACTGTGTATTGGATACTGTGTACTAGAAACTATGTACTAGATACTGTTAGATCCACCGTAAGTAGTGCTCTACCGATTGAGGTCCATTTCACTCCTCCACCATCATCGTATGAGGTACCAGGAGGGAATGTGATAAACCCAAGATACCAGAAGGGATATGAAGAGTTTTTCCCCTTGCACGTAGCAGCAACAAGTTGACTAGGTAACACCGCTATCAACTACTTAAGTAGCCCGAGGCCTTTGTCTGAAGAACCATTGGCAAAAAAACATACTAAATGGAGTTTATGATGTTCCAACAAGAATCTAACAGATACTGTGTATTAGAGACTGTACTAGAGACTGTACTAGATTCTATGTACCAATACTACCAGACTACTACAGTACTATGTGTAAAGACTTTAGGGCTACATACAAATATCACATGATTGAGTTTCAGATCATGTGCATTTAAAATTATAGAAGGATACTTACTTACAGTGGAGTGGCTTTTTAGTGGAGTGGTCCTTCTAGTGGAGTGGCTTTTTTAGTGGTGGAAGACATTGGTGCGAGTCACTAAAAGGTTGATGAAGTACTCGATGATAACAGGAGAAATTGGTGTGAAATGTGAAACACAAAGTATCATAAACGTCATACACCATATAAAAAAAAATGACCTAGACCTATTTATCCTTGCAACATTGGTGCCTGAAGGTATAGAGTTGGCCGAGTTGCAAAATCCGGTATATAACAGTGGGCCCGATGAATGGATTGATATTTTGGTGAACCAATTGCGATAAGCGCACCGGGCCAGTTGAATGTGAGTCACGTGACTTCATATCATCATAGTACCCTTCAAAGATCTTCTAAGCCTTGCCTTTTCCGAAGAAAGCATACCTTTTCCCAAGAAACCTTAAAAACAAAACAACAAAGAAAACCCTTCCTTTCCACTCTTCCGTAATAGCCTTCTCTGTTTTTGTTTTTGTTTCTTTTGGAACAAGAAATTAATTTACTGGTCAGGCTATGTGCCTGCATACAACGGCCCCTATTCCCGGGTGCGTTTCTTTTTCAGGTCCCATGTGCGCAGCGATCTATATATATATATAGCAGAACAATTACTCAACTTGTTCAGCCGCTCTCGCTATTGCTGCTCGATTCATTGCTGCTTTGTCATTGCCGTTTTGTCATTGCCGCCTTGTCATTACCGCCTTGTCATTGCTGCCTTCTAGCCGCTGCTTTGTCACTGCACTGCATTCCACTCCTTAGTGTTATTACCCTGGTACTTAACTAACCTCTAGAACACTTTTCTATAGTCATGTCAGCGACAGATACCCAGCTCCGGAACCGGTTCCATGAGCACAAGAATGAAGCAGGGCCCGAGTTGCAATCGGAAAAGGCCCAGTCGGCCGAGGAGATCCTCATTGAGAAACTCGATCTTTTCTTATCGTCCATTGAACAAAGGCTCGATAGTTTCGACCAATACTTTAAAATCGGCGGTGCAGACCAGATTGCTTTTGATCCTTCAGATGACGGGAAAAAGCCGCCTGAAGTGTTACATCCCAGTGGATCCAGTAGCTCGCTTTCACTGGCCACATCCCATTTCCGGCGCTCCAGCTCCGCTTCCTTATCGTCGTTGAAGTCCTTCTCCATTTATAACCTCAATAAGGTGTATGAGCAACTAAGTACGGTCAAGGACCAGGTGCTCAAGACCTCGGTGTTGAACCTAGAATACTTGTACAAGACCTTAGACGACAAGTACAACGACCTCTTTAACCAGGATGGCCAGGACGCATTAGAGTTTTCGTTCAAAAACATTGAAAGCAACCGAGAACTCTTGACTAACAAAATCATCACTAACCTTAATTATTTCGAGCAAAAGCTTGCACATATAGATGCATTGATCCGGTCCAAAACGCCGCAGGCCACATTTGATTATGATGCCGATGCCCGGTTCAACCACCTCAAATTTTATAACTTCAACAAGGCCCTCAAGGCTGCGCAGGAAAAGTACCTACATTATTACCAGATCCCGTTGGGATGGCGCGAGAACAGGTACATTATCCATGGGTACCGTTTTAACCTCCACCACCGCGAAATGCTCAAGTCCGTGTTCCATTTCAACCACAATGAAACTGGCAACATATGGACCCATTTCATTGGTGCACTTGTCATGGTGTATTTAGGGGTGGTGCATTTCCCCACAACCTCAGCATTCCGGCTGAATACCTTGGCTGATAATTTGGTCATGTACACATTTATTTTGGCTGCGTTGGAGTGTTTGATCAGCTCAGTGTTGTGGCATACCTACTCATGCTTTGCGCAGCTTAAGGTCCGCAATCGCTTTGCTTGTGTGGACTATACGGGGATCACGGTGCTCATCACGTGCCTGGTGATTTCCGCCGAATACTGCTCATTATATTATTACCCCAAATTGCTTGCCTTTTTTATGGTGTTCCTGCTGCTTTGCGGCATGGGAGGTTTCTTCTTTAATTGGTCCCCGGCTTTTGATAAGCCTGAATATCGCCCGTTACGCATTGGGTTCTACATCACCTTGGCCTTCTTGGGTTCCATCACGTTCCTTTGCAAATGGTACTACGAATGTTTCACCACGTCCTTCTACTTCTACCTGCCACTCATTTACAAATCGTTTGTGTGGTACTGGCTTGGAGTGGTATTCTATGGAGGCCTCATCCCGGAGCGGTGGAGATACGACATTCTTATAAACGAGGATGATGCATGCAGCCATACGCACAGTGCGCTGGAGATTCTATTGGGTCACGTTGAAAATAGTGGGGAAGAGGAGCTAAACACATTACGCCACCAGCTCCAGGAACCGTGCTCCCAATCTGTGGAGACTTCATGCAGCACCCCGGAACTAACGGAGACTCAGGGCTCCGTGCATTCTGTAGACAAGCGCGATCCTACATGCCAAAAAGATGCTGAACACTTTTTGGATGACGTCATCTTGCGCAAGCATTTCCCGGAGAGCCCCACGCGCACTCCGTACCACAAGGATTTTTTCTCGCTTTGGTGGGTCGACTACATTCTCCTGAGCCATAATATTTGGCACGTGTTTGTGGTGCTAGGAGTCGTTGGTCATTACTTATGCATCATAGGTATGTTTGAGGATGTGCATGGTATCCACGCCGTAGCCTCCTAAGGGCCCACCTCGAATGTGTTTGAAAGTGTGCTGCAGATGAAGGTGCAGTATGGCAGGTAACCGAAAGCCGCCTAGCGTTCGTACGGCGAAAGTAGAGGTTTGTTTTCATTTTTTTTTTTTGGTCGAGCCTGTGCGGTTGCTGGAACACGGACTTTTCTGAGATTCCAGAAGAAGACACATTCCGAACCTTTTGGACTTTTCCGGACCATTTCTGGGAATTCCAATAGGTGTGTGACACATCTGAAACATCGTCGTGCTTTTGTGCTTTTGTGTTTGTGTCTGTGTTTGTTTTTATACTAACCAAGACTGTGTGAATATAAAAGGGATGTTTACCGTCCCGCCTGAATAGTTGAATGAAAAAAAAAAAATGAAAGTAACTAAAACCAGAAAAAAAAACTAAAAAACTAAAAAAATCGAAAATAACTAACACCAGTAAAAAAAATCGAAAGGACTAAAAAAAAAAAACTAACAAAACAAAGCAACAAAAAAAATTAAAAATAGAATGGATGTTCATACAAAAATGTGTTTCAAATCCAGACCGCCGGGGATGATGTATCAGCTAAAAATTAGACGTGTCTATACTTGGGATCGAATGACCCCTAGGCTGAAAATGTGGAGAAATAACACTTTACCATGAGGCTGTGAACAATGAACAATGAACGATGAACGATGAACGTACATGTCCAAGCAACTGAAGACCGAGAACCTGTACAAATATGTTCATTTCTACCTTACTCTTGTATACACTCTCGAGTACTATACACTAATATTCAATTAACCAAATCATCCTCCTTGGTGTGTGTATTCAGGTGGAGGCTAAAAAGGTTGAAATCTATTATTTTTTTTTAGGTGCGGATGTACTGATGTACCAAGGGAGCAAGGCGATATCCTCATCTAAAACGTCGCGGCCTGCACATGATCCAGTTGCATTTCCCGTCGTATCTGCAGGTCGGTCTAGAATGTTTCAGAATGTCTGGCGCCAAATTGCTTTAGACACTAGACGAGGTCTCGCTTAGAATGTGGACGAAACATAAGGGTGCTCAGACCCCAAAATTCCGTTCGTGCCAGGCCTTGAAATCTTCCTTTTCGATTGTTTGCAATATAATGCAACACCCTGTCCTGCATGCATGCGGTTGCCTAAAGGAAGGATGTGTCATGAGCGCAAGGGTCGATGCGCGGGTTGTAGACTTGGCTTATACGTAAGATACTGGAGAGAAGACCCGAGGAAAAGAAATCCATACACCGGCCCTAGGTTTGGCCGAGGGGCATGATAGGAAGAAGGGGGGCAAATTTGAGCGGGAGCTTAGATTGGCTTGAGGATTGGCCGGGAAAATGTTTGTACCTGCACCCTGCATGTTCCCTGTGATCTCGAACCTAATTCCTTCGCTTCCCCCATTGTCTACAACAGACAGTACAAGCGATACGAGTTTGTCTTTGAGTCTGAATAGGAAATAGAACCAGACTTGCAGCGCAGGCGCCTGCATGCAGGAACATAAAATTTTCTGCAGTGCGGCTGGCTCTTTCCGCTTATACACCGCACCACAAGCCGCTCTGGTATCGTTTTTTTTTTGGCATGAAAGCAACCTTGTCCTTAAGTATTGATGCAAAGGTGACCTTACCAAAAACGGAGGAGCACAAAAGCAAAAGAAAACGGAGGGTCAGTTACAGGGAGGCCTGAAGCCACGTGGTCCATTATGGTGATCTTCCAGTGATTAGTCAGATTTTTCCCCGGCCCAGATCCCCACGCTGTGCAAGTATCCACCCCAACGCTCAGAGCTCATCACCTTTACATGCGGCATGAAGTACGGGTTTAATGGCGTAGCTACCAGTTTGCGCGGCTTTCTGCAGGATGTGACGAGGAATGAAATTACAAGCAGACAGCTGCATGAGCTGCAGAATTACATAATGATGCATCTAAAATTGGAGCAAAATTAAAAAAAATGCAACAAATCCCGTGGATGCTTCATATACATATATAAATGGACTGGGGCCCACATTTTTGCGCCCTCCTTACCCTATACATTCCTTCCCTTTTTTTTCAGCTTGTTTAATACCTTCTACCAGTTATTCCAAATATGGGTTTGATTGATAGAACTGCCACTTTCGGCCTCGAGGGAAGAAAGTTGAGAGCTGCCGTCACCATCATTGCTGTGACTGGTTTCTCTCTTTTCGGTTATGACCAAGGTTTGATGGCCGGTATCATCACCGGTACTCAATTTAATGAAGAGTTCCCTCCTACTGACGAATCTAGAGGTAACAAGCATCACGTGACCGTGGTGCAAGGTGCTGTGACTGCTTGTTATGAGTTGGGATGTTTCTTTGGTGCCTTGTTTGCTCTTTTTAGAGGTGAGAAGACCGGTAGAAAGCCTTTGATCTTTTCTGGTTCGCTCATCATTATCTTGGGTACCGTTATTTCCGTCACGGCCTACAGAGAACACTGGGGTTTGGGACAATTCGTCATTGGAAGAGTCATTACCGGTATTGGTAATGGTATGAACACTGCCACCATTCCTGTGTGGCAATCAGAAATGTCTAGAGCTGAGAACAGAGGTAGATTGGTCAACTTGGAAGGTTCCGTGGTGGCCATCGGTACTTTCATTGCTTACTGGTTGGACTTTGGACTTTCTTATGTTGACTCTTCTGTCCAATGGAGATTCCCTGTCGCTTTCCAGATCTTCTTTGCCCTTATCTTGTTTGCAGGTATTTTCAACTTGCCAGAATCTCCAAGATGGTTGATTTCTAAGGACAGAAAGGAGGAGGCCGTTTACGTGCTTTCCAAATTGAAGGGTTTGCCTGCTGAGCACGATGAGGTGTACGCCGAACTTACGGTTGTTCAAGAAGCTGTTACCAGATTTGCCAGATCCCAAGTTGGTTTCAAGGACTTGCTCTCCGGTGGTAAGACTCAACACTTCCAAAGAATGACCATCGGTGCCTCCACTCAATTCTTCCAGCAATTCACTGGATGTAATGCTGCCATTTACTACTCCACAGTGTTGTTCGAAACAACCATTTTCCACGGTAAGAGAAGATTGTCTTTGATTCTTGGAGGTGTGTTTGCTACCATCTATGCCCTTTCCACCATCCCATCTTTCTTCTTGATTGATACTTTTGGAAGAAGAAACTTGTTCTTGCTTGGAGCCACCGGACAAGGTGTTTCCTTCTTGATCTCGTTCGCTTGTTTGGTCCACCCAACCACCAACAATGCTAAGGGTGCTGCCGTGGGTATCTTCTTGTTCATTACCTTCTTCGGTTTCACCATCTTGCCATTGCCATGGATTTACCCTCCAGAGATCAACCCTATGAGAACCAGAACTGTTGCTACTGCCATCTCCACCTGTACCAACTGGATCACCAACTTCGGTGTTGTTATGTTCACGCCAATCTTTATGAACACCTCTGCTTGGGGTGCATACTTGTTTTTCGCCGTGATGAACTTCATCTTCGTTCCCGTCATCTTCTTCTTTTACCCAGAAACTGCCGGTAGAACGTTGGAGGAAATCGACATCATCTTCGCCAAGGCCCACGTTGAGAAGCGCCAACCATGGAGAGTGGCTGCTACCTTGCCCAAGTTGTCCCTCAAGCAAATTGAGGAGCATGGTAACCAATTGGGACTCTACGATGGAGACTTTGAGAAGGAAGGCTTCGACGTCAAGGAGGATGTCACCTCTCAAACTTCTTCTTCCGACAGACCCACTGAAGGAGTCTTGACTCCAGAGAAGCCAGCTGGCCAGAACGAGCACCCTATTGAAGTCTGATATAGCACACTAATTCCTAATATACTGATAATATTGCGCATAGCAACAATGAGTAATGTCCTCTCTACATGACTACACCCGATTGGGCAAGACAAACAGACAAACTAGACTGACTAGGTTGAGTAGACAGAAAGGACGGAACGGCCAGATTATACTAAGGAGACTTATTAGACAGGGAAGAGACAGAAGAGACAGGAGAGACAGAAGAGACAGGAGAGACAGAAAACACACCAAGACACAAAGCTAGCGTACGGCCAGCCGAGGGTCATGATTACAAAAACACAGGCATTAAGCACCAGATACCGATACGCCGAAACAATAAATCTGATGATGGTTGTGGAACAATTAGCATGTCGCGGCACAAGATGCCAACGTTAAATGAGAGAATAATGGCGGGGGGGCTTAGCCCCGAAAGGCCACATGAGGTCACGTGACGCGGCGTTTGCACAGGCGCATCCCAGCAAATAAAAGCCCATGGTCAGCACGAGCGGAATCAGACCTTGTTGGAGTGCATGGCCAAGTCAGTCATTACCATACAAACAATAGAGAATGTATGCTGAGCCCAGGCAGCGCGCACCCCAGATTTCGGACTTGTAAGGTGTCGGACTTAAGCCCAGGCCCTATTTATCCACACCCAGAAAAATAACCGGGTTTTTCTACCGCCTCGCGACCAAACTGACACTCGACCAAGTCTCGGGTGCGCCGACGTAGGCATCTTTAGCCGAATCCCTTAATGTCTTGTGTGTGTGTGAGTTTTTTTTTTTGTTTAGATTAGCCAGGAATGCAACATGTCAAAACATGCACGCTAAAACCAAACGGGCATGTCCTTTTGCTTTTAACCCCTGAACTTGTCCCAATATTATTTGAGTGGGTGGAACTGTTTTTTTCTTTTTTTTGTGTCTGTTTTTATAAACTTAAGCTTCTTTGGTCCCTACCCTTTTGTTGGTGTTTTTTTGTTTTTTGCCTTTCTGGGGAACCCTAGATCTTGTCTCGGGACACATCCTCGAGAGATATACTGCTTTAATCTCCTCCCCATTGTTCTTAGGGCCTAGCCCCCTAGATAAGATTTTCAGCGATAAGGTGCGTATAACCACCCCCTAAAAAAAAAAAGGTGCCCTCATTTGGCACCACACGCAAAACACACAAACAAACCAGGCATAGCTCTGGGGAAACCGGTGGCAGTCCTTTCAGGTCAGAAGCAATCGAACTCCGTGACGCCGCTCCATTGTGTACAGGCGCGGCCGCGTACCTCAAACCCCACCATTTTTGTCTAAAGGCACTTATCTCCGCACACCTTTTTTCCTGGTCCCACAAGCATCTCTCTTCTTTACCACGGTGAAGATATCAACTACACAAGCCAAATAAAAGAAAGGCAAAGATCTCTTCATTTGTGTTCACCCCCTTTTTTGCAATCCCTGCTCATTTGCAACTTCTTCCCATTTCCTTGCGAGGGTTCTTTTAATCAAGCGGCTTTACGAACTCAATGGAAGTCGGCACAAGACAAATCCGTTCGTTTTCCAAAATGGATGCCTCAGGCACTGAAAACGACCATCTGGACGATAATAAGCCCAGGAAACGTGCCGATGCTGTGACGGTACTTGCGGATGGAAACGTGCTTAAGCTCCAAAAGACTCGCCAGCGTAAAATCTTCAGCTGTGTATACTGTCACTCTAAGAAGATCAAGTGTTCCCGGGAAAACCCCATTTGCAAAAATTGCCGCAGCAACAATATGGAGTGCAAGTATTTTGTCAATGAACGAGTCAGTCGTGGAGGCTCCAAGAAGTCTGCCACTGGCCGTAGGAGAAGTAGTCTCTCTGTCAATAGTGATCGATCCGAATCCTATTTGGACTCAGAATCGGCCACCAGTGACCTTCCGGAAAGCGTACGGGTACGTGATTCCGATTACTCCAGCTTGACGTCCAATGGATCCAGTCTGCCTAATAAAGTGGAACCTGATGATACCAAAGACCACGTTCTGGGCAACAGATGCAAGATCGAATCCATTAACGATGCGGTGAAAAACCCATATCTTGCAAACGATCAAAAGATGCCCACATCCGATTCGGTGGTTAACCTCCAGAATTATGCATCTGCTTTTGTCTGTAACATCAGTTCACCCAACCTCAGGGCTGCAAACCTCCACCTTCAAAACGTGACTTCTTCTTTCTCCCCAGACCTGACTCCTTCCAGTATGCTTCAGGCACCAGTTATGAATTCCGGGAGCAACAATATCACGAACAAATTCTTCAACACCAACTATGCACCCAAGCAGGCTGCATACACAAGCTCGGAGGATCATTTTGCATTCAACATGAGTTCTTTCTCTTTCATTTCACCCAATGAGGATGATTTGCTCCAGGAGTCCCAGAAAGTGCATGCTGATAAACTGAGCAAAACTGGAGGAGAAGCAAAGACTGAAGATGCCATATATACTGAGCGCAATGGCTTTAATGGCACCAACAGAGGCTTCAAGACCGAAAACATGACCGAAACCACCCAATTGGTCACCACCAACTTTGTCGATGGCCCTTCTTCTGGACTGCTCAACAATAACATCAGTGCATACTCGAAAGCGTCTGGTAACGCCTCTTTGAGTAACTCACTCAACCCGTACGCTTCCAACCCGGCAACCACGATCAACTATCTATACGGTACAAATATCAACTACGAGAACGTCAATCTTCTCCTGGACTTGCTTCGATACCTCCCCACATCCAAAAAACGTTCCTACGAGTTGATTGACCGTTACATGTCGTCAGTGCACATTCTCCTACCGATTCTTGTGAATATTGAGGAGTTCATTTTGGAACACGACAAGTACTGGACGAAATACGACCCGTGTTCGGACTCACGAACAAGTTCGTTTCCTGACTCTAAGCCCTCGGAAGATCATTTTGATTTCTTGCAGTTCTACACGCTCTACTTCCCCGTTCTTTACGCAGCTACGATCTCGGAATTTGAAGAGTACGACAATCTTCTTTTGAACCAGGACATTGACACATACCTCAAAGCATTCAACAAAATCTGCCAGCATTACAACTATCCGCATGGGTTCAAAACCATCCCCATACTTTTGGGAAACGTGATCATCCAATCTACATCGCCCAACCCTTCCACCATGGAAATGTCGCAGATCATTCGTTACGCCAAGTTCTTGCATCTACACAAAGATCCTTTGATCTCGCTCCGTATCACTGATTGGAAAGTCATCAAGTTTCGCCGAATGCTTTGGTGGGTGATTTTCGGCTTGGATACACTAAGTAGCCACAACTTCTGCCTTCCGCCTGTATGCAGAGCTGATGACTTTAATGTGTTGATTCCGGATGACCATGACCCAGTGTTTAATGCCAATGGGGATTTAGTGGAGAAAAGGCTTAATGTGTCAGTTTTGGTGATGTCCATAAAGTTCCACTATGATCGAATAGTGAGCAAGATTGTCTACCAACTCCACAATGGATTGTCGCTAGATATCACTGAAGATGAGGCTAACGAGATCAAAGATGAGATTGTCAAGTTATTTCATTTTGTCCATGAAGCCATCACTCGCATGACTACCCATTATCAGGCCAGTCCCCCCACCACCGTGCAGGAAATGAACATATTCCATTTCGTCAAAAATCAATCCTGGAGCTTTGTGGACCGGGCCTTGATGTTGCTCCATAAGAAAATCTTGGTTGCTGACTGCAAGAGTACAATTAAATCCAACTGCAGTGTATCCGAGAGTTATGAACTTACTATGGACACACGAAGGTGCAAGAGCCTAGCATTGAGTGAGTTTGAAGACACGTATGGCAAAATGCAAGAGACCAACATCATCAAGAATTTCGACAACTCGTCCATTTCGCAGCTCCGGTTCAACCCCAAAGAACCCTTTTCCTATGAGAACCTCCAGAACAACTTGATCCCATCGATCTTGCACAATCTCAATGATTTCCTCAAGTATAACGATTTCATCAAATTTGGCAAGTTCAACTGGTACATCAAGAGAACCATTCCATTGGACTCCATTATCCTCTTATTGGTGATCATATGTGTGAAGTTCAAATACGACTTTATCGGAGTCAACGAGCTCAAGATCTACGTTCAGTTGATCAGCAAGGTGTTGTTTATCTTCAACCGCAAGTACTTCAAGAACGAGAAGTATAAGCGAATGCTAAGCTTGACCAACTTGACGTGGGAGTACATCTTGAAGAAGTACGATGTGCTCAAGCGCATTGATTTCACTAATGAGTTGGCCATCGAGTTCATGGACCATCAAGTCACTGGTTTCATGAACATGAGCGAGTTGTTCAGCATCATGGATGTACCTCAGCCTGCTTACATCCGTAACGGTGTCAATATGGGTGCAATCCTAGGAAATGATGGGTTATCTCCACACAGGTGGTATGTTAAACTGCAACATGAATCCCCAATCAACTTGGGAGCAGATGAACAAGTCGATAAGTTGGCCTGCAGTGATAAAAATGCAGAGGATACCAAGATTGAACTCTTGCAGTTGAAGGAAAAGATATCTTATGACTTGAGAAATAACTTTGTGGATGTCAATGACTACTGTACGTTCTACTCTTCGTTGGAGTCGATCTTGAACGAGCTTATGGTGTACATCAACGACTCGGGATAATACCAACGACTCGGGATAATGCGTGGTGGATGAGTGTGAATGAGCCCCCTTGTCTGGGTGTTAATAATATGGGTATTGGAATATATGAGCTTAGTTGTTGTTCAATAGTGTTCAACAGTGTAGTGTATGTTTATTGTGTAGTTGTTGCATTGCTAGAATTGTTGTAATGTGTGTGTTATATATTCTATTGTAGAGTCTAATTTAAGACTCTTCTATTTTAGGTTTTATTATTTTAGAACCTTTGTTTAATTTGTTCTATTTTGTCAATCTGTCGATCTTGTCAACGTTAACAATCTTGTCGTTCTGTTAATCTTGTTCAGTTTGTCGACTTGCCATTTTTCTCTAGTCTTGTTCGTGACCAAACAATGGGGGAGACAAGGGCTCATAATTTCCATAGTATAAGTTATCTCTAGGAGCAGCTCTGGAGTGAAGGTTGCGCAAGTCCAAATGGTCTGGACTCAATTCTGAGAGCTTGGATACTCCAATTAACCGCATGTCAATTCGGATCTCCTCGCGTAAAAGGTCGATGGCCTTACGCACACCTGCTTCACCGTAACAGGCATTAGCGTATAAGAACACTCTACCCAAACCAACACCACGAGCACCCAAAGCTAAGCACTTAAGGATATCTCCTCCACGACGTACACCTCCATCGATGTAGATTTCGATTTTGTCGTCAAGACCCTTTTGTTTCAAAACAGGGTAGGCATCCGCGAGCACTTCTATTGGGGCCCTTGAGTAATCCAATTGCCGGCCTCCATGGTTTGACAATACCACGGCTTTGATGCCCTTTTCGGCTGCAAGCACGATATCCTCAACACTCTGCACTCCTTTCACGGCCACAGGGAGTTCTGTCCACGATTGAATGGCCTTGATATCGTCCCATGTGGCCGCCATATTACGTCCATAGACGACGTTGGACTTTAAATCATCATGGTCATTTTTTGTTTCACCATGAGATGAAGCAGAGGAATCGCTGGTCTCCTTATTGTCCGGGTGGGTTTCATCCTTCGACTCTGCTGCTTCCTCTGTAGAGTTCATGCGTTTTTCTGTTAACAAGCGGGCCTTCATGTCTTTCTCACGACGGCCCAATTCGGGAGTATCCACAGTCACGAAGATCGACTTGAGTCCCAACCGGTCCACATTCTTCACTATAGCCAGAGCATCTTCTCTCGACAAGAAGTAAAGCTGGTACCATTGAGTCTGGTGTTTTGCAGCCGCAGACACAATGTCTTCTGTGGGAAACGAAGCGTACTGTGAAATCATCTGGATCACATCTTCCTTTCCACAACCACGAGCAATAGAAAGCTCTCCGTCAGGGTGGCCCAATTTGGCCTGTGCAGCCGCAGAACAATAGAAAGGCACACTGGTGGGCATTCCCAACATCTCAGTCAGAGTATCCACGCTATTCACATCCACCAAAACCCTAGGCTTGAAGAAAATACGCAGGAAAGCATTGTGGTTCTCCCGCAACGTGACCTCGTCTTCCGAACCAGACGAGTAGTAGTACCACGCAGGAGCCAGAAGGGTCTTCTTAGCAATATACTCAAAGTCAGTCACCGTGAAAATCTCATCAAGAGATGGAATGTTCTGGCGCCATACCTCTTTATCCTCCTCATTTGTTTGCGTAATATCTGCCGCTTCTTCAAGCTCTCCAATCAAAGGTCCAAGGCATTCAGATGGATCAAGGTACTTATCCACGAAGTTCAGAGCATGGTATTTGTTGAAAATGGCCAGGGCATTCTTTCCAGCATACTTAAGGATGATGGATTCTCCACCCGGGTGCCTGGAGATAAAGTCGGTCAAATCGTAGACTTTACCATTGATCACCACCCATATACCATCTTCCTTCGAAGTATGTTTCTGCACTTCCTCCACGGTCTGACCCTTTTTCTCTGTCTCCAAGCTAATCTGATTCGCGAAAAGATGCAGGGCCCCAGTGGAACCCACCAATCCCGCGACTCCCAAAGCAAATGCCCATTTTTTGTAGGCCAGTGTTTTTTGGTGAGTAGTGCTAGCGTACCCGCGAAAAACTGCCCGAACAATGCACCGGGGCCTGGCCAACCGGGTTGCTAATCTCAGTGTACCTTTAAACATATCGTACACAAACAAGAAAAAAAAAAAGCTTAAAGCTGTTTCAGCAGGAAAAGAATGTACTATAATGTAGTAATAACAAAAAAAAACTAGTTCAAGTCAATTGCCCTCTGTGAAGTTTGCTGTGGGGAAGACCGACTCAATTGTATCCGGTATATCCGCAGCGTATTAGCTCTCAACACTGGGCTGTAAATATGAAAGTCCCGAGAGACAGACCTAAAAAGAATAGTCAGCGGAGATGAACAGCAGACTATAAAAAGAATGGCAATGTCCCCAAGAAAAAAAGAAAATTAAAAAAGAAAAAGAAAAGATAGAAAACACAGTCTAAACTAGCTGAGCTTGGGAATAAGAAGTTGGAGAGGTAAGCGACATGCAACCTGGTTTCATTGGTGGGGCTAAATTTATACTGACGTCTTGGACCTGTATAGTGGGGAAGTTCTGGGATGCGCGAAGTGCAGCAACTTTCGTATTTGGCGCTAACTTCCTTTTTGGGGGATGAGATTTAACGTGCGTATCGCAATTCTTCTTTGTAGGCTATAAATGCCTAGAATCGGCACAAGTTCATCCCGGCTATATTGACTGTTTTTTGAAAGTGCATTGATCAATTGCATCTTTTTTAAGCCCTTCTACAAGAACACGTGTTCCCTATCTGCATCTTTATTTTTGTTCTTCGCCACAATGCCTGAGAAGTCCGCTAAGAAACTTGAGTCACCTGACCATTTTATCTTGAACGTGGTTGATGATCTCCAGACTCAAGACTACACCCGGAGCAGAAATGCTGACACATGGCTGAACCTCCTTTCGCCTGAGGATTACATTACGCGAGAGCGGGTCTTGGCTCTTTCTAAAATGGCCACTGCCGGAAAAAATAGACTTATGATCTTTACTTTGAGTCCCGTTGATCATCCATCCCTGCCCCTCTGCTCATGTGAAATCATGATCAGATCAGCATACAAGTACAAGTTGTCTGGAGAAAAGCATGTCACGCGGGAGGACGTGCTCGGCGGCTGTATTGGCGGTGTTTTCTCGTATCCAGAGAATAGAGGAAGGGGGTTGGCCACCATTATGATTGATAAGTTGGTGGCGTTAATGAAACAACCTGAGTATTTGGGTTCAGACGGCTTTATTTTCTTGTACTCGGAAGTAGGGGAATTCTACGGCCGGAACGGGTTCAAGTCGTTTCACGTGCCTTTGCTCAGCATCCCATTGACTCCTTCAGGCAAGCCATATGAAAAACAAGACCACGTGGAGCTCATTGAGTATAAAGGATTTACAGAATTGTTCCGTGAGTACGGCTCCTATTTAGACAAAACAATAAGGGAGAAAACCCTTGCTGATGGAATTGATCGGCTTGCAGTGGAGCCTAGTGCAGATATCGTGGACTGGTTCCACTTGAGAACAAAGTACTTTGGCACCAAGATATTTGGCAAGACCGACACCCAAATGGACCCAAAGCAAGATACGTTGGAAGTGATGGACGAAAAAGTCCAGCTGGTGCAGCCACACTACTTTGGACTCAAGTTGACGTGCAAAGACTCAGGCAAAGTAAAGGGTTTCATTGCATGGCAACAAGACTACGACAAGGATAAAAAAACAGGCGAGTTTCACAACCATGCCGTCGTTCTCAAGACCTATGTTGATACCGAGCACTTTGATGGAGTTCAAACCACGAATGAGCTCATTGATAGAATGAAACAATACTTTGAGGCCGACCATGGGATTCCGCAGCTTTCCAATTTCCACAATATCGTCATTTGGGAAAGTGAAATCAGCAAACCCATCATCGAAGACTTGGATCAAAAGTATAATTGTGAAACCGGTCTTGAGAACTCATCCATGAGTGCAATGCTATGCAACAATGCAGAAGAAGACGAGAAGCTTCGCAGTGGGCACTTGCTCTGGGAGAACAACACCAAGCTCTCTTGGTTCTAACCAGTAGGTTTAATGAATTACAAATTTCCTCTGCAAACTTTCCTTACTGAAAATGATGATCTAGTAACTCACCTGTAACTGACTCTGATTTCTTACTTCTTACTTCTTACTTCTTACTTCTTACTTCTTACTTCTTACTTCTGATTTCTGATTTCTGATTTCTGATTTCTGACATTCTAACTTTCTTGGACCGCATCACGTGACCCGCGACTCTTTACCTTTTCGCAGGCTACCTTCTCCATATACTCTCCACAATGGAGCTTCTTCCCGAAGGACAGAAAAACACCACCGAGGTGTTATGGGAGGACCAGCAGAAAATCAACCAATTCTCGTCGCTCATCAATAAAAAGGACTCCTTGACGGACCTGCTTAATACCCTTAAGAGCGAAAAGGAATACATAGATGACTTGTCCTTGGAAATCGAGCTTCTAGACGAAGACGAGAAAATCCAGTACAAGATTGCCGACTCGTTTGTGTTTGTGAGTGTTTCCAAAGCCGTGGAGATGATTGAGCAGGAGAACGAAACATTGGACGAAAAGATCTCGGCCATTTCTGACGATATCGACGGCATAGATTCACAGTTGGCTACGTTGAAGGCTCATTTGTATGACAAATTCGGGAACAACATCAATTTGGAACGTGATTAATTGTTGGGGTGTATAACTCTTGGATCAGATTAATATATCCTGGATCTGACCTGGAACTAGCTAATATATATCCTGGATCTGACTAATACATATATTTGTCCTAGAAAGGACTGTTTATATTCATAATGTAGGCTTCTGGTTGGTCCCATCATACCCACTTTCTCTTTTCTTCTTAGCTGCAACCATTTTCTGTTTTGTCTATTATTATCTATCCTCTGCGTTTATCGCACAAGATACATCAATGTCTCTGGTGCTAATCCAGGTCGCTTTCTTCCTCGTAGTCTGGCATCATATCGAGCAATTGCTGCTCGTCATTTTTAGGCTTTTGGGCCTGAGGGTTATGGTTTTTAGCCTCGTGGTTGGAATTTCGAGCTTCGGTCTTCACCTTCTTGGCGTCCGTGTGCTCTGGCTCTGCAACTCGTTTCCTTGACTCTTGGTTGTGTGCAGTTGGTGCATGGTGGTCTTGACCTTTAGCCCGCTGCATTCTCTCAGCCTCCCGTTGCTTCCAATGCTGCTCAATCAGCTTGCACGATTCCGTAATTTCCTTTTCCGTAACTCCATCCTCAATACTGTGTAAAATCTTCTCCACCACCGAGAAATGGTTCCCGTTGGACTTATCGTTTCGAAACCGGAGCATCTCCCAGTACGGAGGCCTGCTGACTTTCTTCCTGCACTCCACTATTCGGCCCTGTAAAGGTTCGTTGAGTTCCTTCAAAAGCTTCCAGTCGTCTTCCGGGAGATCCATCTCGGCAAAGTGCTCATACTCTCTTCCTCCCTTCCACACATGTAAGTTGATCTTGGAGGGGACGCTGTCGTAGTCCGGGTAAGTGGAGTCCGGGTCGTGGGGGTCCATATCGGGGTCCTGGAACTGCTTAAACTCCATCTCCATCTTGAAATCCACACTATTTTCATGTGCCGGTTTCCATTTCAATAACGTAGCATCTGTTCCGAAAACATACGGCGTTTCTGCACACGTAAATATAAGTCCATCGGTTTCATGGAACAACTGGTCCTGCATGGACAACACCACGTTGGCTCGGTACGACAGTTTCATCATCTTGAAGCTGACCTTAAATGGGAAGTCTGGTGAGCTCACAATGTCAGGGTTCTTCATTTTGAAACTATCAAATGGTTTCATCACATTCTCAGTAATGTACCCCAACCGTTTGGGTAGTGGCCGATTGGTGATATCTTTCTCGTTGATAACCAAAGCATCGAAAATACAATATCGAAGAAAGGGTTCCAGAACGTTTTTGGTCTCCAACACCAATTCACCATCGAGAAGCGTGCCATGATGGTAAGTCTTTCCGTTCTCTTCATTGACCGAAAGAGGAAAGTGGATGTTGGGCACAAAGTAGTATTCGTTCTCTCTGGTTATTAGAAACACACCTTCCCCCTTTACGGAATCATTGATGAGGAAAAGAAGACACCTTAAGCCGTCAGACTTCTCACACACAAAGTAGTCTCTTCTCCGCAAGACCTCCAAATGGTTTCTTTCAAAGGACACCGGCTGAGACCCGGGGAATTGGGTGCTTTTTCTTCGAAGCAAGTCTGCGAGCATGAGCCTCAATTCCTGGAGCTCTTCGCCCTCGATTTTGGTGCCGGGAATCACCGGCATATCTCTGTCACCTAGCTTGATCATGTAGTTTAGCGTACGGTATATAACTCTATCATGTATTGGAGGAACGGGCGTCTTGGGGAACTGGCTGAGGTGCGGATGCCTTTGAATGTTTTCTGACCATGGCGACCGCGTCACGTGATGTGCTTGTATGTGTGTGTGTGTGTGTGTGTGTGTGCGCTCGTTCTCTGCCGCGCTCTCTCTCGCTCTCTCTTTTTCGCTCTATTGACCTGGCCAAGCCTCGCTTTTCGGCTCGCTCTCCACGCTTTTCTCCTCGCTCTTCACGCTTATGTCCTCGCTTTCCTCGTTTTTCTCTTTGTTCACCTCGCTTTTTTCCTCGCTGCGGGCCACTGGAAATCTGCTCACTGTAGAGTACGACGATGCGGAGATGAGGTCCTGGGGACTGTTCACGCCATACTGTTCTCCACTGAGAGGCTGGTTTAATTCTCTGTAAAAGGCATCACCTTCGAGCTCGGCCTCTTCTTTTTCACTGCCCTTATCACTGCCTTCTTCATTCTTTTCACTGCCTCCTTCATTCTTTTCACTGCTCTTTTCACTGCCTTTTTCTATGCTCTCATTGCTCTCACTGCTCTCATTCTCATTGTCTGCTTTTTCGGGACTCGAGGCCTGTAGATGACAACTATGACACTGCACGTCCGCGAGATTGCCTGGCTCAATGCCTGACTCAATGCCTGGTTCCATGCCTGGTTCCATGCCTGGTTCAATGCCTGGTTCAATCCCTCCGTCTTTTTTGACCTTCCACCATTTGGGCGACGAGTCGATTTTGCACGTTTGGCAGTATTTCTGCGTGGCCACGTTTTGGGGCAAGTATCCGTTTTCTCGTTCCCGTAAATTCAAATACTTGTCTATCTTGAAAAGATAATTGCGAGCCTGTAGCTGAGGACCTGTTGGGCGGTGGTTGAGCTTGGTCAAGTCCTCAATGAACAACTGAATCAAATGTTTGTTTTCGCTGTGTGGAGTCCGCTTCCCTTGGTGTCTGAAATTCATGACCATGGATTGCTGCTCATGCTCGTGTTTTGGACATATAAGACACGGCTCCAACTTTCCTGCTTTCTCATTGACATGCACACTGAGCGTACTCTTGTTGGCCTGTGGCCCCAACTTCAACCCTAGCTTATAGTTGGCCATGTCCTGTGCACAAGTCACATGAAACTTGGATTGTCCTGCAACACAGAGATCACATTCGATGAGTGCTCCGCCGTTGATCTTGCAGATGCCACATATTTCGGAGTTGTTGGTTGAAAGAAGCTGCGACACACTTTCAATAGCAAAGGCCGGGGCTTTGGTACTGTTTAAAGCCCATACATCTCGGTGTATGAACCCTGGATAAGTAATGTTGCGGAACGCTATGTGTTCGTAGCACATGATTCCACACAACAAGTGACACCATTTCCCGGTGTCAAGAATAGGCACCAAGTAGTCGGGGATCTCGAGCGGGGAACCTAGAATGGCCATCTCTCGGTTGCACGACTTGGCCATACAAAGAATGCATGAATAATCGGTACTAAACTTTGGGCCCAAGTCATTAGTGCACACCTCACAAAGCCACTGCTTCACCGGCTTGACTTTCCCCGATATCGTGATTCCAACACACGATCCATGCACATTCACTCCGCAATTGGAGCATATAAGCATTTCTTGGATCGCTGCCTCTGAAATGTCATGCTCGAGACATAAAGAACAGTCACGTTCGTTGGCTGGGAACGGTAACTCAACCACAGATTGATTGGGTGCTTGCCAGCCTTGTGCTAAAACCTTCAAATCTGTTAATTGGCGACACTTGTAGCCATCGAGGATTTTCTCCACTACCTCTTGGCTAATCACAGGATATGTCTTTTTGTCAATCTTCGCCACAGTCGCTACTTCTGGAAGTGTGCTTCTGTAGGCTGGGTTGAAGATGGGACTCACCGCATTGATCTGATCATTAGGTTTCCTGCTCCGTTTCTGCGGCACCACTTTCTGCTCCACTGTATTAAGGCCTCCGTTTTCCTCGGGTTTGATCTCGGGTGTCTTGCGGCTTTTCTTGGTGGCAGGTACCTCTTTGGTTGGCTTTTTGACTGCAGGAGCTTCTTCACTGGGCTCCATTTCGACTTTCGTCACCATTTCCTTAAATTTTCTCTTCACTGGGGGCTCGGGTACAACTTCTTTTTCGACTTTATTGTTTGAAAGTGACAATTGCCGGGAAGTTAGTCTGGGGGCTGGAGCTGGAGCTGGAGAAGTTTTTTGGGCACTGGGAACTTTCTTGATTTTGGCTGCGGCTTTTGGTTTCTGAGGGGACCCATTTTGCTTGCTTGTGGGTTTCGTCTCAACCTTTGGAAGGCTATTTGTCACGGTTTCTGCTTTTGGAGAAGGAGGAGCTAAAACGCTACTCCGCGTTAGAGGCCGCTCAACTTCATAGGAGATGCTAGTTCCCTCATCTTCTGCGTACTTAAGGATTCTCTCAGCATCATCAACCAATTCGGACTCCACCTTCCTCTTGTAACCTCCTATTCCTCGAGCAGCACGTTTTTCCACCTCTAGAGGTTCTTCCCAATAAACGGCATATCTGCGCCATAGCTTGGCACACCTGAAACACAAGGCAGTGATGGTATCAGCGTCACATTTATCAACCACCTCCGAAATCTCCTCGCTCTTATCGGATCCACCAGTCACTTTGAACCACTTGAAACTCTCGTAAGAGCTGCAGTGTTTGCACTTGAATAGTTTATCCCTCAGGATAATCTTATCATTTTCATAAGCCGAGTCGTCATCGCTGTCGATCAAATCGTCCAAGGTCGAGGTGATTTGCATATCCTCCTTTGAGGGCTTCTTTTTTCTTCCTGAGAAATTTCCCCAGATCAACTTTCCTCTTTCGGTCTTCTTCCAGAGATAATAGAACCTGACAATCATTGAGCTCGGCTGCGTCTTCACCTCTTTCGATACAGGGTACAACTCGCTTCCATACTTCTTAACCCCGGCCTCGAACTTCTTCACCTCTTCTTTATTGAAGGTAGGCTCACCGAGGCTTGATCTAGTGAATCCAGAGACGATTTCAAGGGCTTGAGATGTGTTTCCTTGGCAATCTAGGTACGTCTTAAGAATGGAGTCGACGAAATTCGGAGAGTTTGGATGTAGCCCGAGTTTCTCGGCAATGGGGGCACATGTAGCCATGTACTCGTCTAGAGTCTTAAAGTTATCTTCCTTGTCTTTTTCGGAAGGTTTCCACATCAAAGTACAGGTTTCACCCGCACCATCATCCACCCCTCGCTCAATGTAGCCTTTGGGCCGTTCTTGCAACCACAGAGGAAATTCTTTCGGGGGAACATTTTCAAATTCTTCAGGAATCGGCAAAAGCTTGATGTCTTGCAGCTCAGCCTGCTTCTTCGAGACCTTTTTTCCGTTTGAGGCTTTTTTCTTGCCGTTGGCCCCTTTATCTTTAATTGGGTCGTAGTATACAATGGGGTGGCCTTCAAATTCCGGAATATTGGATGCCTGATATCGAGCACCCAAAGAAGTGGATGCTCTAGGATAAGGAGTGCGATCATCAGGATCAACAGCATCTTCAAGACGTACATGCAAGCCCAAGTAACGCATGCTCCACTCCTCGCGTAGTCTCCTTTCGGTCAAGGAGATATCACTGTCTTTGTTGAGGTATTCAATGGCCATTAGTTCGTACTTGGGCATGATGTTAGCTTTAGTTGTTTTTTCCTCCACGAGAGGCTCGAGCAGAGGCGAATCTTCCTCATGATTAGAGAGCTCATCTTGATTGGTGGATCTGTTGTCGTGTGAAAGCATCAACATTTTTTTGCTTTGATGCTTCAACTCGTGTTTCTTGGTACATAGCGCACATGACCAACTGAAGCCTCTGCTTGGCTTCTTTAAAAGCGGAGGATCAAGGCAAAGCATATGGAAGTTTTTCTCACATTCGGCACAGCTCACCGATTCAGCTGCTGGACACCACTCTGCGCAGATGTTGCAGTGCTTACTCAGAGTGGAAGTAAAGTTGTTCATGAAGGTTTTAGTTCTTGTTGCTTCCATAAACACAAATTCGTACCTCTTGGATAAAGCAAGAATGAAGTTTTTGCTATTGGAGACAGGATTGTCCATGTAAGGAAGAAGCGAGGATGTTTTGATGATATCGTAAAATTTGATCATGTAGCGATCAAACAATTTGTCGTAATAGAAGCAGTTGGGGAACGAGGAGAAGTACTCGATTGCGGAGGTGTAAGTGGGCCCATTCTCGGGCGGTTTATAGCATAGTTCAACGTCCAGTTTGTGCAAGACATTGACTAAGCCACGGAAACTGGAGATGGGGCAGCCATCGCTGTGCATGGATGCGTATAGGAGTCTAGAGTCGCTGGTGTGTTTCAGGATGTCTCGAGGTCGGTAGAACCACTGGATCTGGAACAAGCAGTTGTTAATGTCTTCGGTGGTGTTTTCCGTGACATCCTTTGTTTTGGATTTGAAGCCCATGAGCCGGCCAATGTAGTATGGTTCTCCTGGAGGTTCACTGACCATATAAATAAAGTCGCCCTTACGCAACTGGAAAGCCAGATCAAATTTTTTACGAGCAGCCCTGGAATCGAGTTTCTTGCCCATTTCCGGATCAAGCTTGGACTGTAGGTTTTTAACCTCGGAGCCCACCTGGTTGGACCAATTAATGGGAGGCTGGTTGGGGCACACCATGGTCTGGGTTTTGAAGTTAACAAATCCACCGGAGATATTTAGGCGGAACGAAAATTGATCTTGAGGGAGCAAAGGAGGCTGCCAATTGTAGGGGACTTTGTGGGCCAGGTTGCGGTCATGGGGCCCTGGAACATGGTATGGTGGAGTAGGATTCTTGGTCCCATTAGAAGGAGACTGCTTCTTTTTCACGCCTCTACTGCTTGTTCTGGCAGAAGTCTTGGTAGCTGCCGAGGTCGAAGGGGTGAAGATCAGCTCCATGAAGGACTCGTTGGCCGAGTCCAGGTAGTTTTTGTTGCCGGCTGCCTTCCTCTTGGGCCTGGTAGTAGACATTATGGAGGGGTACGGTGGGGGGGAATATCGAGATTAGAGAGTGTAATTAACAGGCGAGGGAGAGGATGGCTAAGGAAACGATATGCATGGGAAAATGGGCTTGGATGGCTTTGGTGTCTGTGGGTGGTACCCTAATTTTTTCTCTATGCATGCATTCACTTTTTTTCGACCGCCTGAGGTCCCAGCCAGAGGAGGTGCAACGACTCTTAAATGCTCTATGCATGCCCCCGAAGACTAGAGAGTGGGGAGTAGGGAGGAGAAAGAGTAGAGTGGAGAGTAGGGCTGATGTAGAGATTAACTTATACTAGAATACATCAAAATATAGATATAAGGTATGGAGGAGGGAGAGTGGGTGAGACTTGAGGATGTCTGCTTGGCCTGTCCCGGTATATTAGTAGGCTCATTTGCTTCTCACTCTACATACCATGACATAGAGATTACCATACCATTGACTAATATAATGTTAGTATTTGACATGTTGGTATTTGGAATATAATAATATTTGAATATAGGTGTTTGTTTTTGTTTGTTTTTGTTTTTTTTTGGATATTGGTAATTAATATTAGTGCTTGTGTATATTGGTAAGCTATAGATTGGTGACTGTAGACAGAAGGTGTCTTGTATATTTGGGCACTTTATACAGCAGAAACACTGCGAGTGATGCAGTATTGAAGCAAGCAAGATGGAGTGGAATGTGGACAATTTCGGCCAAGCCATTTTCCCCAGTCTGGTTCTTCCCTCTATATAATCTTTTTTAATTTTTTCAATCATTCTGATTTTTTCAATCAATTTAATTCCATTTTTTGAATCATCTTAATCCCACTTTTTCAATCATTCATTCTAATCCCATTTTTTCAATCATTCTAATCCCATTTTTTCAACCAGTCTAAAAAAAATTATCTACGTCTTCCTCATTTCTCGCTCATTAATTAATCTTCCGAGGTGGTGGTAGTGATGCCTTGCTTGAGCATCTTGGAGATTCTCTCAATATCCTTCATGGACAGAGCTTGCTCCAATTGGACCACGAGTTTGGCCTTCTCCTCTGGCGTAAGCATTTTCAACGTCTTGGCCGATTTGGGCTCTGCAACGTTTGCCACTTCTGCCTCGCTCCCAAGAAGCGCATCTGCTGCTGGTGACCTATTGTCGTAGTCTTTTCCTAACAAATCATGGGCTGCGGTTCTTTCCAGCAACTTGACTTTTTGACAGTCCAAAACATTGAGCTGTGGTAATAGCCAAATAGTAAAGAGCCGGTAGTGGTGCTCCTTAGCTATGGGGTTTCCTAGCATAATTAAGACGGAGAGCTTTTGTAAGCTTCTCAATTTAATCAATTCTTGGAATGACGTGATATTATTGTGCATCATCAGTAGCGATTGAATATCACATGGAGCCTGGTTAATGGTGCTAATATTGTTGCGGGCCAAAAGAACAGTGTGGAGGTTCGCCAGTGGCGGGACTCCACTGAACTCGGTGATCTCATTGTTGGTTAGGTCTAGGACAGCATACTCATGGCCCATGTACTCCAAGTTCTCGATGTACAGGATCTGGTTGTTTCGTAGCTGGAGAGTCAACTGCTTCTCTGGATTGATAACGCTGGCCGCATTCTCGATAACTTTGGGTGTAAGTTTCATTGTTCGCTTCCAAGTCTATGGAACTGATCGCTGTGATGCTCTTACATCCGTACACCAAGTCATCCATCGTAGTCAATAAATTAAACAATAATCAATAAATTATACAATACATCAATAAATTATACAATACATCAATAAATTAAACAATACATCAGTAAATTAAATTAGGTATATTATAATACATTTTATATTTTTATATTTTAGGTCTCCAGAACAATACACTAGTATATCGTCACAGACGTCACACTGTTGTTGCTCTCATTCACATCCCAGATGCATCGTGGGTACCCATAGAGCCGCAGCTGCCCCCAGGTTTTTATATCCGTGATGAGCTTGGAGCCCTCGATTTCTTCCTTTTCTCCTACCTTGTAGTCTGCCGAAGAGACAAACTCCATGTCAAACTCGTTCATGTTCTGGCAGTCGTGCCTGTTCAAAAGCACCGGTTGGTAGGTTTCCAAGCTCTCCCCTTGTGACATTTGCTCTCTCATGGCCTCGAATGGCATCTCGGACGAAATGGAAAATTGCTTGCCATTTTCATCGTTGGTTATCTTCCACTTGCATCTCCCCCACTTCATGAAATCTTTGGACTTGATGTCTCCGCCATCATGCAAGATGATCTTTTTGAGAACCCCGCCTTTTCGGCTGGCAGAGTCGAGGTTGTAGAGGAAATCGATTCCGTACTTAAAATAGTTGTGGAACTTGTACACGGAATTCGGGCTGTGCGGTTTGCTCGTATTGGATTTCATGCTTTCGTGGATCTGGAGCCTGGAATCAAACTTGTGGAAACACGAATCAGGCGGCCCCAAGATTCGTAACACATCCTGGTTTCTGGATTTGCCTATTTCAATGACTTGGGGTGCTTTTTCACACTCAGGTGTGAAGTTGATGGTCATTCTTCCGGTGCTCAATTGCACATGCACATTATCAATCAATACGCTATTGTTCCGGGGCACTATTATGGGGTCTGGCCCGGATATTTGCTCAAGGTATGAGAAAAAGTCCTCGCCCTTGAAAACCACCACGGATGTGCAGACAATATCAGCAGCAAGGTCCCAATTGGTCAATTTGGAAAGAATGGCGGTTTCATCTTCATGCGGAAACAATTGCGAAAGGAGTTCCTCCAGTAAGATCTGGAACCGGAAGGCTATTCCGGGGTAACTGAGGATGTACACTTTTTTGGAGTGGAACAATCTGCCGGGGAACGTGGGCCCGAAGATCTTATTATAGATTTCCTTCAAAGTGGGCGGCACCACATGTTTCTTACTGCGGATGCGGGCGAGGTCACTGGCTCCATTGACCTTGGTCAACTCCTCGTCACTGGGGTTATGGTGGATGATATCATTGAGATACATGCCTTTGTAGACCAACTTGATGTTTTGAAAATCGAGGATCTCAATGAGGATCAATTGCTGCTCGCCATGGGAATTGAACATGAGCCTGGTGCTGGACTCGGGCAAGTTGACCAATATGGGGGTTTGGCCAAAGTTCTTCTCCGAGTACATGAAGGTACATTTCTGGTTAGCTTCCCGGATTTTCTCGTTGGTGGCGAAAAGCAGTTCTCCTAGAACATACTTGCCGCCCAAGCTCTTGTTGGGGAACACCTCCACTGTAGACATGCTGGAACAGGGTAAGGAAACTTTGGAAGCGGTACAACAAAAGGTCAGATTATATATATGACTTGTGTTTGTGTTTGTGTTCTTGTTTTGGTTTCTGTCTTGGTTTCTGTTTTTGTTTGTGTTTGTATATTCAAAATAGGGGTTCGGCCGTGTATTTATACTACGACGAAGGACTTGTTTCAGAGTGTGTTCAGGTGTTGTGGTAGTAGAGTAGCAGCATGTATGATAAGGTATCTAGGAGGTGCGTGCAGGAAAGGGATAAACGTGCGGTTCCACTGCGGTTCCAGTGTACCAGTGAGTGAGCACTAATACTACTACTAATACTACTACTAATACTACTACTAAGACCACTACTAACACTAATACCAATACAATATCATTTCTAAAATACTACTACAACCACTACCAACACTAATATTTATACTACTACTATTGTTGACTACTCTTATTGTTGACCACTCTGACTGACCACTCTAACTGACCACTCTAACTGACCACTCTAATTGACCACTGACTATATTCTAATTATGATACCTGCTAATAAATCCACAAGGCTATTGATTGTACATTTGGATGAAAAAAAAGGGGCGTGGGTTGATGGTTCCTTCACTTACTATTATAGTATTTAATGATTCCTTCCATAATATAAGCCATTAGCTGCGCACAGCATCATACATCTATTATAGACACTATCACGCTATCGCAGTCATTTATTATCGCACTGAACATAAATTATCATTATTAATTATTATTGATCTCGTGGCCCGTGAGATCCCCGATTAGTTGGTTGTAGTTTAGATTTTGCTGTGTTCGCTGGACTCGTCAGGCGAGAAGGTGGTGCCGTTTGGAGCCACGCCATTGGTTTCGGTTGGCTCACTGGCCTCTTGCTTGGCTGCTGCTGCGGCCTCTCTCAACTTGACGATTTTGGGGTCGTTGGATCTGATTGGCTCCAATACAAATGGAGAAGATTTGGGGCCCAAGCCATTCGCGTCCTCCTCCTCGTAGTAGGCATATTCGCCGATTTCGGCCAAGTCAACACCCATCAACTCCTCGTCTTCGTGCAACCTCAATCTCAAGAATGGCACCTTGTCCATGGCAAACAAGATGATGGCCGTGACCACAAAAGACCAGAGACCAACGGAACACGAGCCGGCCAATTGGTAGCCCAATTGTTTGTAGTGGTGGTTCATCCAGCCTCCAGCAATCTCGGTGGTGCCATCGGTTTTGGCAATGTAGTCTGCAGCAAACAAACCAGTCAAGGCCGAGCCAATGAAGCCTCCAACTCCGTGCAAGGCAAAGACATCCATACCATCATCGATGTTCAAGATGTTCTTCAAGTCCACGGCAAAGTTACAGGCAATGGCTGGCACCACTCCAAACACAACCGAAGTGTACACTGGGACAAATCCGGCTGCGGGAGTAATACCCACAAGTCCAGCAATGGCTCCCATACACAAGCCCACCGTGGACCATTTTCCACCGGTTCTGAAGTAGTCAACAAACATCCAGGTCAAACCACCACAAGCAGCAGCAAGGTTAGTGTTCACACATGCGTACCAAGATCTGATGGTAGCATTACCAGTAGAACCACCGTTGAAGCCAAACCATCCGAACCACAAGAAAATGGTTCCAAACACAATCGAAGTGACCGAGTGAGGCTTGTATTTGGGCACCTTACCCTTGGTCACAGGGTCGTGTCTCTTACCCAACACAAGGGAGTATGCCAAAGCAGCAAAGCCGGAGTTCTCGTGGACTGGTCCTCCTCCGGCGAAATCCAAAGCTCCCAAGTTAAAGAGCCATCCGTTGCCTCCCCAGGTCCAGTATGCAATTGGACAGTACACCACCGTCAACCAAATGAAGAGAAACACCATCATTGGCGCAAGTCTAGCTCTTTCGCACCCAGCACCCACCATCAAGATGGCCGTCACGGATGCAAACATACCCTGGAAAAAACAGAAAAGAATATCAGGTACACTGGTGACAATACCCGGAGCACCAAGGACATTCATCAAGCAGAAGTTGTTCAAATTGCCCAAGAACTGAGATTCGCCAGTATGCGAGAACACAAGCGAGTAGCCCCAGAAGAACCATTGGAATGATGTAAGACATGCGGCCATGATGGAAGCCCATAACAAAGAAAGAGCATGTTTCTTTCTGCTGACTCCCGAATATAACAAGCCAACGCCCGGAATCATGATCCACACGAGAGCAGCAGAAATGCCCACCCAGGCCATGTTGGCAGCATCAAACTGAGTGTTCAAATCGACTGTAAGCGAGTCCCCACCGGTTCCGGTCTGGGTCAACCCTGAGTCCGACATGGAGATATAAATCTATGAAGTACCAAGTAGAACTAATTGACAAAGTAATTGACTACAGCAGTAGGTGCAAGCAGTTAACCTCAACAATATGGAGGTACCATCAAGAGGCAAGATGGGGGCATATTTATATTGCACCCAAACAAGAAACAAAGTCCATAGATAAGATAAGGCGCTGTTATTGGACTTTTCTTGCGCGGATAAGGCTCCAGCAGCCAAAAGAGCACAGGTCAAACGCAGCTGGGACCCAGATACGAGCGAAAACGAACCGCGCGTAGGGCGTGTGTGCAGGAGCGGGTGTGTATCCAAGACGCGAGATAAAGACTGGCGAATCAGCACCGAGTACACACCCCCCATGGTGAGTGGGATATGACTAACGTTTTAAACCCAGAGGTGGTTTGCGCGTAGTCTTCCATGCATCAAAAGTCCGGACTACCAGTGTCCGCAGTCCTTGTACAATAATTAAACTACACTCGCTAAAATCACTAAAAGTTCCCACACCATACGTATACTAGGATATCCATATACATCATAAATTATCTACTATAGACCACAATAAAATCAGACCACACAATTCATCTGGAACCAGAAAATATACGATAAGATAAACGGGCGATAAGAAGTTATTCTTGGCCCCGGTATATAATCTAGATGAAGTGTGCAGATGAGGCATGTGGTTTCAGTGCTTGCCGTGTGTGGTGTGTGATGGCCAGATTGGGTGGAGCGCATTAGTCTGTAGTCTCAGTCTCAGTCTCAGTCAATCTTCACTACCAACCATCTTACTGAGCCTACGTAGAAGACAAAATAAAAAAACCTCTAATTTTTATATCTATGGAATATCCATTATGTTATGGTTCAGTGGAGAAATTCTTCGGATCAAAAGAAAAAATGGACATTGTATTTTTGGTAAGTAGTAGTTTAAATTATACCCTAGCCCTGAGTCTCTATACTTTTGCTCATTTTCTCTACTTCTCGTGAAATGCGCGAACCTATGAAGAACCAAGTCGATGTCAGTAAGATACTTACCACTAATATTTTAAATGGTTTTTCATAGTTGAGCTTTTATTGTGATTGAAATTTATTTGACTTCTTGGTCACGCGAACACTCTTTCTAGTTCTACAAAAGTATGGCCTCAGTACCTGTAGACGTAAATGAGCACTATAGTAAACAACCATACTTATTTCTACACACAACACTCCGAGGCACTCCAAGGCACTCTACACATGAAACACCTCAATACTCTCAACACTCTGAATATGCTCAACACTCTAAACACATGAATCAGTACTCAAATAATTCAGTTAGCTCGCGGACTGTCACATTGTTATTACCAGCACTACTAGCACTACTAATAATGAGATTTATCTACACTAAGAGACATTCAAAGACATTCTAAGATACCCAAAGACACCTCAGGATAATCGGATTATCGGATGACGGGATAATCGGAGGGATGTGTGTTGATTCATTTATAGTGTAGTTTATATCTATCCTGGATCTACCCCCACCAGGTCGTGTCCCGGCCATAACTAACGCAATCTAAATAATCTACCTCTCACTAGCACTCCACCTTCTGTTCCGAGAGTGCGAGCCCGCTTGGTTCCGATCCCTCCACACTTGCTCATTCGCCCGCGCACGCCACAAATCATTTGGCAATAAACAACTACTTCCCCATCACTTCTTATCAGTGACTGTCCCCAGCGCCAATTCGCTTCCCCTCTTCGTTATAAACGTACTTTACAATATTACCGGGTCGTCGCTAATTTCCTAGCTCAATTATATATCCGTGCGGCATGTCTTCACCCGATTTCTCCACCGCCATCTTGACGTCCAAGTCGCCGGACGAGGTGGCCGATTATATTCCCCATGCCTTGCACTTGAGCTCCATGCTCATCGAGAAAAACTTGCTGGTATGGTTTGCCAATTACATTAAGATGTTGGGCAAGTACAATGCCGACTTGAACTCGCTCATAACAAACGGCCGCAACTTCTTTTCCGATACCAACGGCGAGTTTGGTTCCATCGACAAAATCTGGAACTGTGTGGCCTCCTCGGTCATGTCGCAGATCCAGGTGAATGAGGCCATGATCGAGGCCATGAAAAACGATATCTTGGCGCCTTTCCGCTCCGCTTTCAAGGACGACTTCAAGTACTCCGAGTTGCTAGTCAACTCCAACGAGCTTGCCGAGATGCAAGACAATCTAGACGACAAGGACGGGGCTTACCGTTGGAATGTTCAGGCGCCTGCCATACTTTCGAATTTCGAAAACTTCAAGAGGTTCGAGAAAGAATTGCTCTTCAATGCGTTCATCACCTACTTGAACACTGTCAACACGAAAACCTCCAGTTTGGTCGACAAGAACGAGAATGCCATGAATTTCATTTTGAAGGAGTACCAAATCGACCAGGAGATGCTGAAGTACAGGGACCACTTTATCAACACCAAGAGCCCCCCACGTCGGAATAAAGGTGTGTCTGAGCACTCTGCTGCGCCTCCTCACAAGAACTCTGCTCCTCTTAAGTCTTCCAGAACATCCATGAACTCTTCGAGTGCATCCACGGGGCCCACTCCAACTAAGGAAAAGAGAAACTCCAAATTGAGGCTGAAGGTAGGATCAATTTTCGGCCGCAAGAAGAAAAACTCTTCGTTGAACCATTCGGAAACCATCCAAGAGAGTGATTCTGTATCCTCATTACCTTCCAGACAGGGGACATTTGTCTCCCGCTCCAACAGAAACTCGCTATATAATGCACCAATTGGAAGCGGGTCATCTAAGCCCAAGAACAGGAACGATTCTGCATTGTCCTTGAATCAGACTGCAAACAATTCCCCAGAAAAGGCCACGCCTCAAACCCCCGAGCTCAGAGGCCCCAGTTTGAATGAAAAGGGTTTCTCAGAAGGTCCTTCTAGTGCTCGTGGTTTGGGTGTTGGAGAAAACATTACGCCTGCAACGGATGCCGGTTTCGAGAGCCCTAAGAAAGAGGCTCAAGTACCACCTCTACAATTCACGAATTCTGTGTATGCAGAGCCCTTAAAGCCTTCAACGGCCGCCGCAGTCGAAAAGCCCTCTGAGTCTACTGCCTTCGCAGATGTTTCCGAAAATGGGCCGAACTTCGTGAAGTACGACTCATCCGATGAAGAGAGTGATGTACCTTTGGACTCCGAGGGACAACGTTTATCTTTGCTCAACGCTCATGAACTAGGACAGCCTCCAAGAGTGGATACCGAGTCCGACTCGAGATCCAGAAACACATCTTCAGGAAAGTACAGCTTTGAAGTTGGCGATGAGGCCCAATCCATCTCAACGCCTCAACATACTCCAGTTGTTACGCAGGCACCAAGACTCCCATCTCCTGTTCAGCAAACCGAGAACAAAGACGAAGCCACACATGCTGCCCCTGCCCCTGTTAACACTGCTGTTAATACTGCAGCTGCTGGTTCCAGCCGGGCTCCCCCACCACCCCCTTCGAGAAAAGTGCACCCATCTGGTCCAGATCTTAGAAGAGATTCGTTGTATTCCAGAGAGCCTGCACAACCCCAGAGTTACAGAGACCACATTCCTCACCTTCAATCTGCAGACAGGATGTCGCTAGTGAGTCAGACTACCGGTAACTCGCTATTCAAGAGAGACTACTTCCAGCATTTCAACACGTCAACGTCACAGATCAAGGAAGGATTGAACACCTCGATTGCAGAGATTGTCAATGCGTCGTTCGTCGATGGCGAAGTTGCCAAATCACAGGTTCTAGGCGAAATTGCATTCAATTTGAACTCTCCAGAAGCCCCAGAGCTACTCTCAGTCCAAATTCCAACCAAGTTTGCAAGGTATTTGTTGAATGAGCAAGTGATGACCAAAGGAGAAGGAGATTCTTATTTATTGAAGAGCGCAGCTATCAACGGCAGAACCGTGGGAGGTATCAAGTATCAGATCGAATCAAAAGTCATGCCAGTGTTGGTCAAGCAGATCTGGAAGTTCGAGGAACACCAGGCTAGTCTTATCATCAAAATAGCGTTGAACCCCGAGTTCAGCTCGTCTATTAAGCTAGAAAACTTTGTTGTTTCTGCTGCTTTGGACACCTCAGTCAGATCTACTTCAGCCATGTCCAAACCTGAGGGTGCCTTCAACAAAGACACCAACCGGATCACGTGGAAGTACACCAAGCCTTTGGAGCTTGACGTGTCCAATCCTGAGACCAAGTTGATCGCCCGAATCATGACAGAAGGCCAAGCCAAAGAGTCTAACTCCGGCTCCAAGCTCCGGTTCATAATAGGAGACGGGGTCAAGTCGTATGTTGAAATCTTGGACTCGCAAAACCAGCCAATCCCAAGCATCACCAGTTTGGGTAGCGGCAACTACAGCTCCTTCACGTAGATGGGAGTAAGATCGCTTATAGATCTTGCAAAAGAAAAAAAAAAAAAACTTTCATCACTCGGCACACCATAGTTTAACTAATCAAACATCCATTTCGATATATTTCATAAAAGGTCGCTACTTAATACTGTCCCAATTCCTTTAAAGTAGTTTGGAATGCTTAATGTCCTTCTTCAACCGGTACACCACAACAATCAATGCAGTGATTCCAATGGCCAAGGGTATCAAGATCCATTTGACAATGACACTCAAAAACTCAGAGCTCTGCGACTTGGGGTCTATGGCCTGACTTTGGATTACCTTGTTGTTTCTCATGAGAAGTTCAACCTTGCTGACAAGTTGGCTGGTCTTGGAGTGATGTTGAACAACTTCGTCCATCATTCTTTTGTTGCTGATGCGAGAGTCCTCGGTGAGTTCCTTGTAGTGGGATCCCAACAAAGATTCAAAGCCATTGTACTTGGCTTGCAAATCCTGGATCAGCTTCAACTGAGCCATTTGGTTTTGTTGCACGGTCTGCAACGTGGATAATAGTTCCGGAAGGCTTTGTAGCATGGTGGAAAGACTCTCGATCTTTTGCTCTAGCTCCTTCAAGTGGGGCTTGAAGTCAATGTTACCCTGACTGCCGGAATTGGGGGGTCTGTAGCCACTGTTAGAGATCTCCTGCTTTGCTTTCGACATTCTCTCCATGAGACTTTGGACGTCAGGTGAACCACCGGTTGGTTTGGACTCCACTTGAGTCACGGTAATCACCTTGGTTCCACCGGCCTCCACCACACCATGGTCATCAATGGCATCGGAAGTGAGGCCCTCCACAACATCCAACTTCAAGATCTCCCAGTATTCTTGGGACTTTTGGTTCACAGAAGCGGAAACACCAAACGTCAAGTCCCTGTTCAAATGAGCAAACGAGACGGCATCGGTCTTGAAACACAAGTTGTTGTCGACTTGAACCTTAAGCCATTTCTTAGACGACGAGTATGAGATACGGAGCGTAAATGGCACCATGGAGTCCAAGTAGTTGAGGTTGCATCCACCAATGGCATCGTCGGCCGAGTTGCGTATTTCCTTAGAGTAGTCATTGGCAAAGATCTTAAGGCCTCTGTTATCTTTGTTGTTGATCAAAAATTGCAACCCATCAAAGGATTTGGGGCCTCCAAAGTTCAGGATATCGCTGGGCACTTCCGAGTCAAGCAACCAGAAGGATAACCCGTTGGTGTCGTAGTAGGAATGGTCATCCACGTCCACCTGCTCTGAGTTTCTAAAAACCAAGTCAATCGTCCACTCACCTTTTGAGTTTGCTAAAGGCAGTTTGGACCACAACGAACCCTGGTCTCTTTTAACGGTGAAACGCCCGGACTCGAAGTCCAAGTTATTTCTAAGATCCCATTTGTCTAAGAAATCTTGCCTGCTCTCCACCTTCAACAAATTGGGCAAGGACTGACGTAAATTCGGATTGGCCTCGTCATTTCGCACTATACGGGCTTCCGGGATAATAGCAAGCACTGGCGCAACAAGAGCTAAGATGCTTGAAACCTTCATGGGAGTGGAAGAGTGATGCGTTGGAGGTAGTGGGGCCGCGATTGTTTCGCGAGAACTGGGCCCCATGGACACCCGTACATTCTGCCAGGCACGGCCCACAAATTTTGTTTAGGTAAACGGAGCCCGAGGTAAATGTTGTGGAATTGTAAGAGCAATAGACCGAATGGACTTTTTCAATTGCTATTGTTTTCGTACTTCATTCGACGAGAATAACTTGTGTACTGCACATAGCAATATGACGTAGTGTCTGGACGCGGATTTCATTCAACTTCCTGTGCCTGCCCCACTAGTGATTACGAATGCGATACCCACTCTAATTCCAATACCCCCGTTCTTTTTCACTGATCATATCTTTCGAAATTTCTATTTTCACAGCTAGTAGGGGTTTCAGTATGCGGTAGAAGCAACAGTATCATAGTGATTGCCATTTCATTCATTTCACATTTCACAGTACAGTAAAGCACAGTAAAGTATAGTGAAGCACAGGAAGTAGTAGGTACTGTGACTTCGCTACACCCAACACTCCCTCTATAATTTATAATGTCTTTCGCACAATGTTCTTGCGGACTTCCCATGTGCCACCAATTGTAAGCTTAGTATTGCCAATGTACGGTATGGTGCCGGCCTGACCATGGGCCTCAAACTCCCCCGTGGGAATCTGGCCCTCTCCTCTTGCTAACACTATAGCTTTCTTTTGAGACAAGGCACGTGTAATCTCATCCGAAAAGTATTGTTCATCATTCACGTAAATGCAAAAGAACTCTTTGGATACTGAATGAACCACACATAGACCAATGAACAACGGGTCCATCCGGGTAAAGTCCGACCCATTAAGGTATTTGTCTTGGATTTTGGGCCGGATATTCTCTGAAAATGCAAAAACTCCCATTACAGTGGCCTCAGCGAGAAACTGTACCTCTTTGAACTTCATGGGTTCATCAGTATCGAAATTAAGTACACTAATGGCACTCACATGGTGTGCCGGAAATTTTTTGGGCGACTCATCAATGAGAAAATGCTCAAAGTCAAACTCTGTACCTCTCTGGTGTAGATACAAAAGGGTATTTCTGGTTCGGAGCTCGTCTTTAGTGGCCACGATTCCCTTCCTCACTCCACTCACCACTTTTGTCTGAGGACTTTTAAAAGCAGTAAGCATCTCCGCCTCGGAGTGTTCCACTTCGAATGCTTGTGGCTGGAACCCAAGGAGTTCCATGGCATTCTCGTGCTTACAGTAGACAAGGGTTTTGGGCTGGAGGTAGCTGTGGATGCTTCCCAACACCTCTTTTCCCAAACCTTTGATCCATGAAGGGTACTTCACAATGAGTGGAATTCCAAGAGCCTTGATGTGCTTCTCATAATGGTCAAGAAGTCTCTTGCATTGGGTGATGTAAAAATCAGGCATCTCGTAGCAATGCGAATAGCCATAGTAGCAGTGTTTCTCCAAATGGCCATATTTGCTCTGGTGAATTAGATGAAACGACCCAAAAAGCGGCTCACTATAGATTCGAAGTGAAAGTGAGTATGGACGTGCCATGGTGGACCCACTGGGGTCGAGGTCAACGTATGCCACGGACTTATGCTTATCGAGAAGAAGACAGTTAATGAGAGCCTTAGCAAAGGTCTGTTTCCCGCTATTGGCCACCCCATAAACAGCAACCGACTCTATACAGTCACAGATCTGGTTCAATGCTTGCGTCATCTCGTTGGGAATGAGGATCGAGGGGTTCTTGTTTGTTTCTGATGGCAGTATTGCTCTAAATGTATAGTTACCATATCTCTGATGAAGACCCATGAGCTGGGAGCTAAACATGAATGCTTCGGAGATGCCGTTATTTTCATTACCCAACTCAATCAACATATCATAGTCTGCCAATACTTGGCCGTACTCTCCGGTGTAGTCAGTCTCTTTTCCCGTATTATCTGGCACTGAGATCGTGGGGATGGACTCTATATTGTCTGAAAAAATGGTGAACGTTTCACCCACCGGTATAAGGTGAATACTATTAATAAGACACCGTCCCCGGAGGAGAGTCAAGCGGTAGCATCCCTCAATGAGCAAGTAGTCCTGGTAGTTCAACCCCACAATAATGGAGTCTGGGGTATGAATAGAGTTTTGGGAGGACAAGTCGATGTTCGAGTGGAACACAATACTTTTCCGAAGCGTCCCAGGCTCCGGGAAACAATAGGTCTTCTCCACCTTCTTTCCAAAGGCGGAAAAGGCACTCATTAGTGAAGCTAGACCAAGGTCAATGGGTCCGCGATGGTGATGTGCGGTTGTATGCAGGAAAATACTGATGAATGAGGGTCCCAACAATCAAAGATCAAAGATCAACCTCTTCATTATTTATTTGTTTATCTATTTCTAGTGTTCTTTATTGTAAAGATTATAACACGCGTACTTATCATATCTTAGTTTCACTTTGATAGGGAAGCGTTCTGTTTTATGCCATGAGTAAACAACAGTGGTAAGTGAGGCTGATAATGTCGATCTAGACACCAGAATGCCTTGTAGTTCAGTCTTTCAGTCTGCTGCTGGTACCCAATATTTTAGTATCCAAATAGACACTTTAATGGTTTTTTTTTGGGGCGCTTTTATGGTGAGTGTATCTTCCTGGAGGTTCCTCTAGTGTACCTATGCACTTGAGGTCAATAATCTCAACACCAAAATTCTCAAAACCAACCAGTTGTCCATTCTTTCTTCTCTCCTTGATACTGGTCTTTTTTTATTTTTTGACGATTGCATTCCATCATCATCTAGGGTTTATGCCGAAATGATCTTGTGCAATGCCTTGGCCCCCTTCACCACACTCTCATCAGTATACCTGCGGCCAGTCAATTGCAAGGAAATAGGAGCACCAATAAAGTCTTTGGCGTCGGTGTACAACGAGTACTCGTACTTTTCAATGTCATTTCTGAAGTCCACGTCTTTCTTGGCTGCATCAAGCTCCTCGTCCACGTGGAGCCCGGTGGGGAACACGACGTTGGGAAAGTCGAGAATGTTCCACAAGCATGTGTAGCCCCAGTAGGTCGAGGTCTCGGGCTTTGCTGCCACCGACACGTAAACAGGCGAAAGAATGAAGTCAATGTTTTCGCTGTTGAGCTGGTCCAAGTAGTCTGCGCGGCCTTTTTCTCTGATATAGTTGACCTGCTGGGTTTCGTGGCCCGTGAGTCCCTTGTCTCCATTTCCAGCACTGAGGAAGGTTTTGGTTAACTTCAAAAGAGGTTCTCCTCCAACCTTGAGCTGTTTCTTTTGCGAGTAATTTCCATCTGATGTGTATCCCTTGTAACAAGCAGCGACAATTTCCTTCACATCAATGTTCTTCCACTCTACAACCGTCACGCCTGCTTCCTTCAACTTCTGTGCTGCTTCCTCCAAAGCACGCGTCACTGGAGGAGTGGGTCTGACGAAACCATCATCGTAAACAATAGCGATTTTGAGCGACTTTGGATCTTTATCCTCTTCAGCCCTCCAAGGGATAGGCAAAACCTCTGCGTCTTCCTTCCAAGGTTCCTTATCGAGAGTGGCCTTCATGAACAAGTTGATGTCCTCTGCATTTCGAGCAAGAGGTCCCAAAACTCCCACCACAGTCTCCTGTGTCTGCTCAATTGTTCCACAAGATGTTCTTTTGAGAGAAATTCTCTTTTGCGAAGGGCGAATACCCCATACTCCACAGTGTCCCGCAGGACATCTGATGGAGCCGCCAATATCACTTCCCAATCCGAACACGCTACCTTTCATTGCAGCAAGTGCACCTTCACCGGAAGAAGATCCTCCAGGAGTCAAGGACGTGTTCCAAGGGTTTCTGGTTTTGCCCGTAATGTTGTTGTTGGAGCAGATGTGCATCAAGCACTGGGGCTCGGAGGTTCTGATGTAGAACACTGCACCCTGGGCATAGAGATCCTCGAGGGTCTTGGCACTTTCGGGTGACACTCTATCCACCCAAGAAACAAACCCAGCATGGGTCACTTTTCCTTTGTAGTCATAGTGTTCCTTCAAGGACACTGGCAAGCCATGCAAAGGACCCACAGTTTTCTTATGTTTCTCATAATAGGCATCCAACTCTTGTGCACGCTTCAAACCCTCATCTATAAAAAGTTCCATGGCACAATTGGTCAATTGGTGTGCGATAGTAGCACGCTTAGCATATGCTTTAAACACCTTGACGGCAGAAAGTTCTCCACATGCAATCAATTCAGCGAGCTTCACGCCCGGAATATCGGTGATATATTTTTCCTCTTCTGTTACGAATTTCTCCCCGAATTCCACCGCATTGATCCCCTTGTCCAATTCTTCTTGCAGAGGCAATTGGTCGTCTGGGATCTTGTAGGGGTCCTTCACTCCAGCAGCGAGTTTGGCCCTGTACGCGTCGAGTTTGTCGGACCAGCCAGCAAAGACTTCTGCGTTGTAGACGTCGTCTGTAGTGGAAGCAAAAAGCATGGTTTATGAAAAGTGAATGAAAATTGGGGGTTTGGCCGTAAATCCTCCAGGCAGATCATGGTCTATTTATGGCGGAGAGGCTTCTCCACATGCGGGTTCGGAATCGGGCATGTCGCACCGAATGCTAGCGCACCTTATCGTTATCTCTTACAATTTGGTGCGCTTGTATGCACCGCGCAACGGAATTGTCGAGGCACCTATCTCCATTCAGACCTGGTCCGATAATGTATGGATACTCCCTCCTGATTCCCGATTAGGCAACCTCCCTTCTTTTCTCCTTTATTCCCCCATGTTCCTCCTGAGAATTTATTTTTTTTTACATTCCTGAAACTCAATCGGAAATTACTTTATCTTTTTTTTTTTTTGATTTACGTGCGGGGATTGGAAGACTGCAAGCCGCAGTTTCAGATGTCATGGCCACGGAATTCGCGTGACGATCACTATCACGATCACTATCATTACTACCATCGAGTATCACTGTCAACTATTTCTGTTCACGTTTGATGCCCTTTATATTCAGGAACATAATATACACCAGACCATGTTCAGGAACATCCACCAAATCATGGGGATTCACAGTAGTATTAAATGTGTTCAGTATAGTAAACAAACATCAACGTAGAGTAGATCAAGTTTTACTGGATACTGCATTGAGTCGACAGCACGAGGTAAGCGCAATGATAGACTGCACTATAGCCAGTTTACTTTAATTATAAGATCCTGTATTTAATGTGGAAGACTATATTAGTAAGCACTTATCTATGGAAGGAGATTCGGATCGCCGGTCTATGCGACATGGCCTCTCTTGGTTGCAGTAGTCTCCCGCGTTTCACCAGCTATACCCGTTTCCGTAGTCATACATGTTTCAGTCACACGTGCATGGTGGTTTCAAATATGAAACATTGGCTTTGTGGACTTTATACATAAATAAAGGGTTTCCTCCATGTTTCTGCCTACAAAAAAAAAAGCATAAAAGCTCTCTAGATTCTTGTGTGCTGCTAAAAACCCCTTCTCTGACTCTGTTGAGTCTTCAATACCCGTTGCTAGCTTCCTGAGTCATGAGCCATGAGCCATGAGCCGTGAGCCATGAGCCATTTTCGAAAGCTATCAATGCTTAGCTTTCGCTCTCCGTGGTAGTTATGGCATAGGAATGTGGAGAGGCCTAAAAAGTTATGCTGCTTATTGTTGCATATGAGGCGTGCATGCGGAACACCCTCACCCAGGCTTCCAAAGCTCCCTCCAGTCTCAGACCACATCAGCATAGAATCACTATTCAACTGACTATTCGCTTCATTTCAAAACGTCTATTTTTTCTTTCTTTTTGTTTTTTAAAGAGGGGACGTTGTTGGGTTCTCAGGTGACCCGAGAGAAATTACCGCATTAGGAAGGATTGTTATGCCTGATGCGCGCCCTTTTTTTGCTGGTGCTTATGGCAGGTATTTTGCACCCATTAGAATAATAGGCAATAGGGGCAGATTATTTGCCCGTTCGCAACTCCAGAGTACTCTGGGCTAGTATAAGATGTGGGAGGTCCACAAATTCGCTTGGGGTCTTCGATATCATTTCCTTCAAAAATGTCTGTTACTATCATTGTTGTGTTATGTGTTTTAGCCTTCGTGGCCGTGCAAATACGCAACCTCGTGCTCCCTCCCTCGAACTTCCCCAAAAATATCCCAACCATTCCGTTTTACGTGGCATTTGTTCCGGTCTTCAAAGAAACCGACCAGTTGAAGATTTTTAACAAGTACTACAGAGCCAAGTTGGAAAAGTATGGTGCAGTGAAGATGTACTTTGGGTCGCGGTGGAACGTGCTACTCACTAGACCAGACTATGTTGCCCAGATGTTCAAGCAAAATGATATTTTCGAGAAAAGCGGAAACTTTGAAAAGATCCCTCAGTCCGTCATGTCTCAATACCTTGGAGATAACATCATTTCTGCCGGAAACAAGAACTGGAAAAAGTACCGGAAACTTATCACCGATAGTATCAAGTTCCCAGACTTGGCTCCTCTTGAGGGCAATGTCAAAGTGTTGCTTAAGAACTTGGATGACAAGTTGGCCGTGAAAAAATCTGTGCCTATTCCAGATATGATTCAACGGTTTTCCTTGGCCAATATTGGAGACTGTGTGATTGGATGCAACTTGAAAGATACACCTTACGGGGCTACAGTTCATGACCGGGTCAAGTTTCTTAAGAAGCAAATCTTCCGTCCCAGCTTCATGAACTTCCCCTCTTTGGACCACATTCCTTTTCCTAGCAGACAAGCCGCGCGTGAGGAGGTGAAGGTTTTCAAGAGGACACTCATCAATCAGATCTTATTGGAGAGAGACCTGAGCAATACCAGCCGTTTGGGTTCCAAATTGGCCGAAGGCTACGAGAACGGTGAAATCACCAAGGAGCAGTTTATGGATAATTCCATCATTGCCTTGATTGCCGGACACGAAAACCCCCAAATCCTCATGACGTCCATTCTTTACATGCTTGCTAAACACAAGGATGTGCAAAAGAGACTCCGTGAAGAGTTGAGTCGTTGTGAAGAGAGCGAAAAGGAGAACTTGCCTTTTTTGCTTGGAGTGGTGTACGAAACCCTCCGGATGTACCCACCTTTAGGGCTTCTTGTGAACCGTATCACCAGAAAAGAGGTGGTTTTGGGCAATGATATTGTGATCCCCAAAAACGTGTACGTGGGACTCAACAGCTTGTTCATTCAAAGGGACAGAAATGTGTGGACAAACCCAGATACGTTTCTCCCCGAGAGATGGGGAAGCGATGAAAAGGAGATCAGTGCCCTCTACACTTTGTGTAAGAGTAAGTGTTACCTCACTGCGTTCCATGGTAGAAACAGAGCATGTCTTGGGGAGAAGTTTGCACTCCAAGAAACAAAACTCACGGTGATCCGGATTGTCGAGAAGTATGAGTTCAGCTTGGACCCCAATTGGAAAGAGCGCATTACGCCCATGGGACCCGTGTGGCCTGTGCAGTTAACTTTACGCATGAGTAAAATCCAGGAGGGTGTACCAGCCATCAAACAGGACTAATCTATGCCAACAGAGTATCAAAGAATATTGTAGAGTAAGAGTATAGAGCTTAGACTCTCATAGTACCATAGAGTATAGAGTGTCATAGTATAGAGTATCATAGTAAAGAGCATCATAGTATACAGTATCATAGTATACAGTATCATAGTATAGAGTATCATAGTATAGAGTATCATAGTACCAGAGTACCATATGGTATATCTGTATCTGTAGGTATGTGCAGTGATTAGAGACAAACATAAGGCTAGTATATTAGATAGCATAATAAGAAGACTCGCCTCAGCATAATATTATTAAGTACAACTAGAAAATGCAGGGGCACATGTCAGGCACGAGTAAATTAGGCGCACGACTAACCTTCTGCGGGGGTGTGTACAGGAATTAGCAGCAGGTGCAAAAAAAAAAAAAGCGAGTGGTTTAAAAAGCGTTTATAAAGCCAGGGGTTTCCCCCCATCCATTTCTCTTTTTAGCAAATCACACAATGGATAAGGCAGTTGAAAATGAAAATGAAACCACGGGGGAACTCCCAGAAGTTTATTCCGCTTTTGGAATGAGACGCATGTTGATTATACCTGTGGTGACGCTCTGTGGGTTTTTGGGCCCTTTGGCAGGGAACATCTACATCCCACTCATCGAATCATTCCAGGTTTCTTTCTCTAGCTCTAAACAAGCTATCAACGGTACTGTGTCGGTATTCATGTTTGTGCTTGCCTTTTTCCCGCTTCTTCTCTCGATTATTTCCGATCGTTTTGGTCGCAGACCGGTGCTCTTGCTTTCTGGTGCTATCTACACCACCACCAACATCTTGTTGGCTGTTCTTCCTGCAAACATCGTCAGTCTCTATGTGCTTAGAGTATTCCAGGCAATTGGAGCCTCCAATGTGGCCGTGGGGATTGGTGCTATAGCAGATATCTCCGAGCCCCGCGATAGAGCTAGATATATCTCTTACTTCATGGCTGGTCCACAATTGGGGCCCATCTTGGGTCCTATGTTGGGTATAGCTGGAGCTGTGGTGAGTTGGAGAATCTGCTTTGTGATTCTTGCTGTTTTGGGGTTTGCCAGTCTTGTGCTGGTGGTATTTCTCTTGCCTGAGACTCTTCGTTATCTCGTTGGTAATGGCGGACAAGTATCCACCAAGATTTTGGTGAAGCCCATCTTATACCAGAAAAAAATCGTTAACTCCAGAAAATACCCTAAGCCCGCCAAGCCCGATATCTTCCTCTACTTGCGTCTTTGCTTGAACCTTCCTGTGTTGTGCTGCTCAGTGAGTGGAGCATTGGCATTCTCGTGCTTCTACGCTGCCTCGGTGACTTATGCTGCTGCTTTGAATTCCGTTTACGCTTACAACGGCATTCAGATTTGTTTGGCTTACTTGGCTCCAGGATGTGCATTGATTGGAGGCTCCATGATCTTTGGAACTGTGTCTGATAAGATCCGGAAACGGTACGATCAGGATGTGGGCCCCGAAAAACGTTTCATTATACAAGTTTTATGCCTTGTTCCTGTCTTTGTATCGTTGATCCTCTTTGGCTTGGTTGCTGAGAAACACTACCACGTGAGCTGCTTGATGATCTTATCGTTCATCTTGTCTTTCTCGTTGTCTGGAGTGTTGATCACTAATACTACTTACTTGTCTGAATTGACCAGATTACAGCTGGCCTCTTATGTTGCCTTTGGCAATATGTTGAGGAACATTGGAGCTGCAGGCTTCACTGCTTTTATTGCACCTTTGGTGCTGAAGATTGGCTACTTCTATGCATTTTTGGCCATCTCAATGTCCTGTGTGATCAGTTTGGTGCTCTCTCTTTTGGTGTTGTTGAAGGGTTCTTCATGGAGAGATGACTCTAAGTCTTCTCCTCCTAGATCTTCGATGTCCTCGCAGAGTGAAGTGATTTCCATCAAGAGTGAGCTTTAAGTGAGTCTCCCCAAGCTAACCCAGTGACTTTAAAAGACTTAAGATCCCTCGAATGAGCTCAAATGAGAGTTTATCTTAAAGCAAAATTTTTTAATGGTGGTTAGCATGGGAGTATAGAGAATATTTGATTGAATATTGATAGGTTATACTACCTTCTCCTAAAAATACTGGCTGTTTGATAAATATTAATGGTCGAAACGGAAGTTCAACCTCTTGTTACCCTCGTCCTTGGTGGTCAAAATATACGTCTCCTGCTCCTCAGGAGTCATCTTGTTCCAAATCTCATCTCTCTTCTTATTCCTTTGGACGTAGTAGTACTTGGTCAAGAGAAGAAGGGGAATTCCCACGAGGTTCACGATGAAGAGGTTCCGGTTACCTCTATAGTAATGAGGCCTGTCATCGGCTCTGTAGATGTTATTGGCAGCAATATTACCAAGCTGGACAAAGACATTGTATACAGCCGAGCAGATGGACCGACTCCGAATGGAGTTGGAATTTCTCGACACCCAGCCAACACAGATGGCATGGACGTATGGAGCAGCCAAAACCATGGACACCAAGAACCACGTGGGCCAAGCCTCCACCATACTTCCCTTCCACCATCTGATGCAGGCCAAGAAAGGCAAGGTAAACAACGGCATGGCCAAACAAACAAACGACCGCTCGTTGACCCGCTCCGAGAACCACGTAATTAAAAGCAAGAGGATGATGTGAATGACGAATTGAGGAATGTTCAAGAGGTTCACATTGAACGTGGAGAATCCCAACTGCTTCATGGTCAACGTCATGTATGGCTGGATAGTACTCATGGGGATATAGATGATGAAGCCAATAATGTAGATGGGCCACAAGTCATAGTCTAGCAAGGACTTGAAGATCATTTTTGGTGAGAGTCCTTGTCTATTGTTCATGTCTCCCTTAGAAGGATCATCTCTCAAGACTCTATTGACCACGATCTTCTCCTCTCTTTCGTTGAACCAGCCCTTTGGATGTAATTTGTTCTTGGTTTGGACTGCAGATGGAACCATGGCATAGAAGCCCCAGATTCCAATGGAAAAGGTGATGATGCCCTCAATCAAGAAAAGCCATCTCCATCCAGCAAGCCCATGGATGCCCCGCATTCGCAAAATACCAAAAGCAAGAAGAGAAGTAAGAATCTGGGTCACGGAAAGCGAGGTCCAGAAAAACGAGAGTCGGATAGGAAGCTCCTTGGATTTGTAGAAGTACGAGAGCCACAACACCAAGTCTGCAATGAAGCCACCTTCCAAAGCACCTATCAATACTCTTGTGATAAGGAAACCAGTCCTATTTTTCATGGCAGCCTGGCAGGTTGCCACAATACTCCACGATACCATTTGGATGGGGATGAAGATATCGGGGCCAATAGCTTTGGAAAGAAGCTGCGAAGGGATCTCGGCCACCAAGAACGCAATGAGAAAAAGTGTGTTTCCAAGGTTGTAGTCATCGGTAGTCATTCCCAAGTCATCCAATAAGTTATCAGCCACGGCCTGTGCCAAGTTTCCTCTGTCAACCTGTAAACCGAGAAACAAAATACAAGCCGTGAGGGCCACTCTCCAATCCAACTTGCGGATAATCTTTTTTTCCTCCTCCGCCGTCCATTCCAATTCAGGATCGAAAGCAGAACGACACTCATACTCACAATCCTCATAGACTTTGCTATAGTAGGACGCAGTGGCTGGATCCAGGAACGGATTCTTGGACGAGCTAAGACTCTCGCTGTCAGAGTTGGAGAGGGAAGCTTCGTCCACGTTGACGTTATTTTTCCTTTTGTCCAATAAGCGATCGCCCTCTTTGGGGCTGGCAGTAACTCCCAAGTATCCCATGATGAGTTTGGTGTAATGAGTGTTGGTTAAAGTCTACGAAGAAATTACATTCCCGCACCTTGGACACACTTAAGTAGGCACACGCGTTGCGCCTGGGCCTGATGGGTGCAAAATTGTGCCATAACTCGCACCCATTTCTCATTGTGGATAAAGTCTGGCCGTTAGACTTGTATCCAGGTCCAGGGGCTTGGATTGCTGTTGGAAGCGAGATAAGGACCTGAAACGGATATGATCGCGTAATGACAATAGTCTGTTTAAACTGTGGAGTAGAGGCCACAGCGCGCACGTCAGATTCAATATGTGCGTTGCATGCAGGATAAACAAGGTACGTAGGATCAAGAACTGTTCTAGTCATTATTGATTTCCTAATAATTGGAAAGCTAAAAGTGCTTAGGGTAAGCAATTTTTGAGTGATTCCAAAGTTTTGGTATATTCCACTTTATCTTCATGCTTTTTGTTTATTATTCTTTGTTTGGTTGTTTCTTTTTTGATGTATCTCTTGCTGTAAGGTATGGTATGGTGTGCTGTCGTGTGCGGTGGTGTGGCACAAGGTACCCCAGATTGCGAAATATTGCGAGTTCAAGAGACGGTATGCGCGCATCTCCACAGTTCATATTAGGTATCAAATTCCATCACGACCCACTGTGGATGCCCCATCTCCTCGATCATTTATAAAACTAAATTTCATCTGCCGGGGCTTCGGTCTTATATAGTTAACAAAGCGGGGTCGTGAGGGACACCTGCACCGACGCCACTGTTTTGAGTGTGCCCCTATAAGTCTCAGTAATATGTTCTACTAACGCTTACAAACTCTACAAGCTCCACAATGATCTGGTACTTATTGGAGATTCGATCTGGTACTTAATACTGGACATATGATCTAGTCATTATTACTGGACATATATTCTAGTCACTAGTGCTAGTGCTGGGCATATGAGCTAGTCCTTACTGGACATTTGATCTAGTTAATAAATGGAGGGAGTAGAGAGTGAGATCACTCCTATAGACTATATTTAGAGGCGACTCAGAATCCAAAAAATATTCATTATGTTGACTCACCACTCATCACACTACTATAGTCATATAGTATTAGCTGAGTAGTCAGTAGTGGTGACAGTGCTAGGAGTCGTATAGTAGCTGAGTAGTCAGTAGTGGTCGTAGTATTAGTTAGAGTAGTACCCTATTAGTCCCTGCTTTGTCATACTCTCCCTTTTAAAGTAAAGTGCAGGCTAGGTAGAGCACTACCTATGGTAAATCCAATACTACTCGCTTCGGAATTCTGACTTGTACTTCCGAAACCATTTATTTCGCATAAGTGAACTAGTCTATCCCCAGCAAAGAACTTTTGTGAACATGTCGGCTATATTGTTTTTGGTGGCTATATTTTGTTTGGTGGACAAATAGTCTGCTTTGATTTACTCGGTGAGAATCCTATCTTTGACATAGTCCACCTTTTTACGAATCAACTTGGTAAAGTATTTCAGTTATTGACTATAATCTAAATCTAAAAAATTGAACACCTAATTCAATCTCAAAAGCTCTATTGGAAGAACTTCTTGTAGTTGATCATGTTGAATCTGAACTTCACGTCACCGTCATGGGTTCTCTTCCAAGCATTGGCCAAGTTCTCTTCGTTAATGTCAAGACACTCCACCCATGGCTTGATGTTGTGTTCGGGCAGCAAACTCCAACATGTACTGGATCTCGTCAGGGGAGCCAATCAAAGAACCGGCAACAGAGAGGTTCTTGAAGAGCAAGGGCATAGGAATAAGGTTGAGGTTCTCGCCTGCAGGTGGGGCGGTGATGAACAACATCTGGCCTCTAGCAACAAGCATGTTCAAGGTCTTCTCGAATGAAGAACAGGAGAATGATGAACTTGTGTTGAGGAGCACATCGAGAGTATCATCGAATTTACCATCAAAGTCTGGGTCATCTGTGGCAGCGTAATGGTCTGCACCCAATTCGTAGGCCAACTTCTCCTTGTTGCTGTTTCTGGAAATGGCCGTGACTTCCGCTCCGAGAGCCTTGGCAAAGAGAACAATCATGTGGCCAATTCCTCCAAGTCCAGAAACACCCACACGAGTGCCCTTTCCAACCTTAGCAGCCAATAGAGGGGAGAAAGCAGTGATTCCGCCACAAAAAATAGGTGCAGCGTATTTAGTCTCCAAAGATTCGGGAATCTTGAAAGCAAACTTGGAGTTGATTCTGATATGTGAAGCATTTCCTCCATTCGCCTCTTCTCCAGTCTCAGGGTACACAGAAGCATATGTAGTCACGATATTCTTACAGTTGTTCTCGTACTTTTTCTGGCAAGACTGACAAGTGTCGTCACAGTCGACCTGGGCACCGACACCAACACGGTCTCCCAATTTCAAACCCTTCTTTCCATTGGGGCCGATCTTGACAATAGTCTTCACGATTTAGTGGTCCACTGCAAGAGGGGAGAAAGGAACTGGCCAAGCACCAGAGATATGGTGGATATCAGAGCCACAAATGGCACAAGCTTCGATCTCCACATCGATATCGTAGTCTCTGAATTGCTTTGGGACAAACTTGAATCTCTCGGGGTTTTTCCAGCTGTTGGTGCCGGTGAGGCTAATACCTTGAAAAGTTTCTGGATACATGATGATGATGATGATGATTATTTAGTTGTTGTTATTGGGGTTGTTTTTTTCTTTTCGTAGTGTGTTGTGAAAATACAAAAATTAGTTTTTACAATTAATTTTGAAGCCTTAAATAGAGGGCCGGAGATTAGATTAGAGTTGGCTTGACGTAGATAATGGAGATGGTGTGCGCAACATTGCGTTTTGGGGTAAACCCTGAACGTGAGCTTCGGAGAACTATGGTACTTTCCCAGAGGGCAATTCGGAGATTTCCCTTTTTGGACACACTCTGGATGCGGACTTAACCCCAAATGGGGGACCCGCAGACATGTTTATCTTTCGGGACGCTTGCACGTGACCAAAACAAATACGCTCAGAGTTTCCCATAACAATATAAACAAGCGCACACGGAGATCCCACAGCACACCGGAAAAACGCTCGGATATTTGCACCCCATAGAAATCGTACTCGGAGATTGTATTGCTTGAAAGTTGCAACTATTCGGTGTAAAGTGACCAGTTCACCGGACAAAAATCTCTCTTGGGTTGAGTATACGATTCTTCTGTTACTCTTGTATCTTTATTATGGTGTTCAGAGCTTAGCCTGAGATGAAAGCAACTCGCTCCGCGGGCCTCTTTATCTACGTAAACAACATTTTTTTTAATATCAGCACCTTGGTTTTAGTTAGGTGATCTATTACTATATTCTTCGGCTAACGTGCTTACATTTACAGAAACATTTACAGAAAAGTAAAAGGACGTCAAGTGTCTGATGATTCTGAAGGTCTCATGGGTGTTTCTTTTTCACGCCTTTTCCTGAAGAAACAGGTGGTTCCACTTTGTTCAGAAGTACCGACCGCACTAATTTTAGACCATAATATAATTGGAAAACCACTATACCTGAGAAACAAAAACTCACAGCTATTACATACTATGACGAATTGAGCAGTTAAGACGTCTCTTGAATCTTTTGGTGAGTATTCCCTGTGGACCATACTTATTATTCCATATAGGGTTACTGAACTTCGCGGAATAGCTTGCTTCTCTGAGCAACAATTGAATGCTAGGGCAGAATTAAAAGCTTAACAACACGTGGGCTTGAATCCAACATTTCTTTCGAAACAAAATCCGATGAGCCTACTATGAAAGTGGGGCGGTTTAATCGGGTGCGGAAGTGTATTTCCGGACCCCCTAAGGTCCTTTCTGGACACTTTTTAGTCAGAAATTTGTTCAAATACAAAAAAAAAAAAGTAAAATCACAAAATGCATCACTCGAATATAACAATGGAGTCTTGGAACACGAAATTGTCGGAAGGTAGAAATGACCTATTCAGTGGAAGTACTGTTTAATGAGCAATGATGACGATTCAACCTCGTTAACATACACCATTACCCCCACAATACATGGTACCACTTCATACTAACTCTCATATCTCAATTTTAAGACCTATTGTTTCCTGATTACTGAGTTAGATGTATTTAGTTGGTCTTGAACATGCTATAGGTGTGCAGGAATGGGTGCAAATTTTTCGCTCCGACCAATCATGCCTGGTACCCAAAATACCCCAAAGAGCAATCGTCACATTATATATTTACACATGTGAATGTTTAGAAATAAACTGNATTATATATTTACACATGTGAATGTTTAGAAATAAACTGAACTGAAATTGGGTAAACCCGTACACCCAAAAAGAAAGAAACCCCCCCCCCCACTTGGCGTTAAAAGACGACTTTACTCAACGTCTATTAAAAGAATACCCCGAGTGTTCATGGGTCACGGAATCTGTTTTATTATGCGCAAAGTGCACTGTAGTGGAATTCATTGACACGGTGCGGAACTCGGGGCCAAGTGCTCATAACACCCTTTCCACACTTTTTCCACATCATTAGTGGTAAATTCTTTCTACCTATTTTTTCAAGAATCAGTGACATTTTCAGATTTGAAGCAATAACAAAAAAAATAACTCATATACAAATCTACTCTTAATTTTTGTGCTTATGGTTAGCATGGGGTTGCTTCTGATGCCATATGTTTGCTACCAGACCAATCAAACGTATGCGCGACTTCTTATTGGCAGCTTGAGTGCGCATGTCCAACTGAGGTGATGACCTTGAGCCATTTTTAGTATGCGTCTATTCACATTTCTTGGATATTGGATCTGCAGTCATTCAAAGTCCCGAGTCCCGAGTTCTGAGTCCCGAGTTCCGAGTTCCGAGTTTGAGGGGAAAAAAAAAAACAGAAATCCTGCTACCATCATAGTATATGTTATATTCTTTAATACATTTATGTTAGATCCACCATAGGTAGTGCCCTACCTATTGAGGTATTTTAAAGCCTATTCTGTCTAATCTTAACAATGGCCACTTCAAGACGGTGCGCCCCAGCGCTCATCGCTATTGTTGTCAAGCTAAGCCTCACGCACCACTATATAAACACCTCAGATTCCTCCCTTGGAGGAATCATCGGCGAATGAACATAGTAACTAGAGTACCTGACGTAACCGGAGTCTAACAATTTATGCCTAAACTCTTATATTCGTTGATGGTTCCTCAAAGAGAGGAGCCGGAGTGGCTTATATAACTTTGAGAGAAACGTGTGACCGAAAAACTCTCCACCAGAACAATGGGGAGCATTATTCTGGAATGTTCGAAAGAGGCCTCTGACTCACGAGTTGTCATAATGGTCAAATGCCGTATCACGGCATTTGTAATAGACAATGACAGAATCGAACATCGTAGGCTCCATAATACATCAATAGGTAGTGTTCTACCTATTGTGGATCTAACAGTATAGGTGAATTAGTGTAATGTAATGGTGTAATTTTTTTGAAGTTGTTTACGGTATAGTGTTGGTCTAGTGTGTCGCTGTAGTGTTGCTGTAGTGTCGCTGTGGTTTATCGGTGTAAAGCTATGATCTACAAGAATTCCGCTTTTCCTAGCTTGCACTAGAAGAACCCATAATTCTATTTTTAGTACACCACTTTTTTAAATCATTTTTATTAAGCATTCTAAAAATTTTCGGCTTCTGCGTCTTCTCACCGAGGCTTCCTTTTTTTTTTCCCTTTTTCGTGAAAAAAATTGGGGCTTCGTGATCGTTTTCTGTCACCACGACGTCATCGCGCATCCATGCATGCAATGAGATACTATTTTTAAGCACTCAACGATATTTTTAGACGGCTGCAAAAAGTATATAAACCAGATAAACCTTCGGTAATTGTAGTTCTTCTTTATTACAAACACAAATACAAACACAAACACAAACAATATATCTACAATGCAATACCTTCCATTTTTGAGCATCCTCGCCGTCGCACTTGCTGCTCAATCCATCAGCCCTGTGCTTATTAGATCGGGTTCCCAATACCAATATGCTCTGTTGGGATCTGATGGTAACAATGTTGTTCCTAACGGAAAGACTGATTTGAAGTTGGTGTTGAATGACGATGGATCTTTAGTTGATACTGCTTCCCAGAAGTACGTCAACATCGGATCTGACGGATATGTGACTTTGTCCGACAAGGCCCAAAAGGGATTCTCTATTAACGACGACAACTACTTGACCCACGACCTGAACAGTGGTTTTGGTGTTGAGAACAACAAGATTGCATTTGACAAGAGTGACTCTGGATTCTTGGGTGTTGCCGTGAGAATCATGGATTCCAAGAAGGTGGACGATGTGACTCCAAAGGGCAAGACTGAGACCACCACCTCCTCCTCCTCGGCCGAAATCCCAAAGAAGACTGACTCTCCAAAGAAAACCGAATCTGCTCCAAAGAATGAGGCTTCTCAAGCTCCACAATCCAAGGATGGCAAGTTCGGACTCATTGCTATCCACTCCGGATCCAATGTGCAGAACTCTGCCATCAAGAAGGTCGACAGCCACCCCCACGTTTTCTCCGTTGGTGGAGACCAAGGTGAGGACTTGCAATTGACTTTTGGAGAGGACAAGACTACCTTGTTTGACCAAAACGGAAGAGGTATCAACTTGGATCAGAACACTGGTGAGTTGGGAGACGTTGCACCTTTTGGCCGTCAACCTGCCACCACTGGTTTCTCCATAAAGGATGGACACTTGGCCTACAATGGAAACACTGCATGGAACGCCTGTCCATCTGGAAACGAGTTGTCTTTGTCCAACAAGGATTGCACTGGCGGAACCTCCATTGAGTTGAGAGTCGTTTAAGTGATTCGACACTTTAGATTCTTGAGATATTATGAATAATGAATAGCATTTACTTTGATTACTTTGGATCATGTAAGTTTATACTTGTTCTGTAATTGTTTTCAGAATAATCAGTCGGAGTAACTATATTTCTCCCCTATTATAATACTCCTAGTCATAGTCATAGTCATAGTCATAGTCATAGTCATAGTCATAGTCATAGTCATAGTCATAGTCATAGTCATAGTCATAGTCATA